>CM037091.1:17324636-17620659 GCA_020916435.1 Oxytropis ochrocephala
ATCCAATCTCCCGATCGAACCACCCAAGAATCAATTTCCCGAGATTTCACAAGAACACCAAACGCCAAGAAATAAGATGAATACAATTGAAACTATAATCGATCAATCAAGTGTATAACCATAAGAGTTGAGAGAGATGATATGATGATGAAAACCCTAGAATGAAATTTGAAGAACGAAGAAGATGATCAAAGGTTTCTAGGAGTTTCACGTTTTTTTTCTTTTTTTTTTTTGAGATGTTGCGGCTCTCGAGTTTTGTTCTTTGTTCTCTCTCACTCGAGCTACGTGAAAACCCTAGGTTTTCTATTTATATCACTTAAGAGAATATGACCGTTGAAAGTTGTTTTTCCAAAATAAAGTCTTTTAAAAACAAGCAAGCCACTAATCGATTCATGGCTTTACCAAAGGAAGTGGGAAATCGATTTATGGCTTATAAAAACAAGGAAATCGATTTCTTGCCTCCAAGGAAGAGGGAAATCGATTTTGGGCTATACTAATCAAGCCATTAATCGATTTTGCACTTTTAGAAACACAAAGTCATCAATAGATTGTTTTCTTTCCTTTTTCAAAGCATCTGAGACCATGATTTTAAGGAAAACATTTTTCTAAAACAATTTTATTTTTAATCATCATCTCTCAACTACGAATGTTATAAGACTTGGGTAATACGATCTTACATGAGTCCTACGCAAAGCGATATAAGTCTTCAATGCTTGAGCAGCTTTTCGTCCGAGCTTCTACAACTTTGAGTTAGCTTAGAAGCTCTCTTGTTCATCGCCTCGCGCTCTTATATTTTTCATGCGCTTTACCTCAAGTAAATTATCAGTAACTTGTAATTTGTTATCATTCAAAACAAGGAATGTTTGCCCTTGGCACAACAAACTCCCCCTTTTTGATGATAACAAATTACCTTATGCATAGGGAGGCGATAAACAAGACACATTAGCATACGCTCCCCCTAAGCACAAGCATAAAGAAAAAATAATAAAAATAAACATACATAGCATAAAACAATTATATAGCAATTATTTCTCCCCTTTGTTTTCATCAAAAGGGAGGGGACCACATAACACATAATCACAAACTCGAAAAATCAAGCATACCTAGCTCTCTTGGATTTTACAAAATTGAGCTTCAAATTTAAAGGTTTTGTGAAGATGTCCGCTAGTTGGTCATCAGTGCCTACAAATTTTAATTCTATGCTCCCCTAGAAACATGATCTCTAATAAAATGATGTCTAATTTCTATATGCTTAGTTCTAGAGTGTTGGATGGGGTTCTTAGCAATATTAATGGCACTAGTATTATCACAAAGAATGTGTACATTTTCATATAACAAACCAAAATCCTCCAAAGTCTATTTCATCCACAAAACTTGTGCAACGCAATTTCCAACCGCCACATATTCGGAAGCCGGTGGACAAAGCAACACTGCTCGCTTTTTTACTAGACCGGGAAGTTAAACAAGGTCCTAAGAAATGACAGTTCCACTAGTGCTTTTTCTATCTAAGGTACAACCAAAGAAAATCAAGATCGAGAAAATCCGACCAAATCAAAGTGACTCGATTTGGGTACCACAATCCAAACTCGTGGTTCCCTTCACATATCTAAGAATCCGCTTTTCTGACTTTTAAATGTGATTCTTTTGGACATGCTTGAAATCGAGCACACAGCACACAAAGAAACATAATATCGTCGGGAAGCGGTTAAATATAAAAGACTACCGATCATACCTCGATACATTGTTTCATTTAACGGTTTACCTTGTTCATCCTTGTCCAATTTGGTCGCGATCGCCATTGGAGTGCCAATTGCCTTTGCATCACTCATGCCAAATTTCTTTAGTAACTCCTTTGAGAACTTATTTTGGTGATGAATATTCCATCTTTCATTTGTTTCACTTGAAGTCCCAAAAAGAAGTTTAACTCCCCTATCATGCTCATTTCAAACTCACTAGTCATCATGTCAGAAAACTCCTTGCACAATTCATCATTAGTAGATCCAAATATAATATCATCAACATAAATTTGAACTACAATGAGATGTTTGCCTTTGGTTTTAAGGAATAAGGTAGAATCAATCTTACCCTTCTTGAAACCATTTGCAATTAAATGTTTGCTTAATCTCTCATACCAAGCTCTGGGGCTTGTTTCAATCCATAGAGGGCTTTGTCAAGTTTCTTCAAAATCCACCCCTTCAATTTGATTATAACCGTGAACAACTAAACGACTTTTGTTTAATAAAATAACACCATTTTCATCAAGTTTGTTGCGAAAAACCCATTTAGTTCCAATAATAGTTCTATCAAGCGGTTTTTCGACTAAATGCCAAACTTTGTTTCGTTCAAATTGTTCGAGTTCTTTTGCATTGACACAACCCATTCGGATCACCTAGAGCTTCTTTTATGTTATTGGGAACTGTTTGAGAGACAAAGGCACTATGAAAGCATAAAAGATTTAGAGAAGAACGAGTTGTTACCCCCTTTGATGGACTACCAATAATTTGCTCCATGGGATGATCTCGAACTGATTTCCAAGCTTTAGGCAAGTCATCATGCGTTCTCCCATAGAGATGATCGTCAGTGTCTTGGGGCTCTCGTTCCAATTCAACTGTTTCTTGAGGTTTTGCTTGCATCTCCTTTTCTTTGATACTTTCACTATTAGGTTCAGGCATTCTTCTTTTGACCACTTCAACTACCTCATCCCTCATCATCAACTTTCTTTGCAAAGGGGTTAGTCTCATCAAAAGAAACATGAATAGATTCTTGCAAACACTTATCAACTTTATTGTAAACGATGTAAGCTTTACTATGACTAGAATAACCCATAAAAATACCTTCCGTTGATTTTGCATCAAACTTATCCAACTTATCCTTTGTATTTAAAATGTAGCACTTACTTCCAAAAACTTTGAAGTATGAAATATTTGGAGTTCTACCATTCCACAATTCATAAGGAGTCTTGTTGAGAGATGGCCTTAGATAGACTCGATTTAGCACATGACATGTTTGTATCAATCTGCGTGACCCCAAAAATATTTAGGAAGATTGTGCTCATTTAGCATTGTTCTACACATCTCTTGTATGGTCCTTTTTTCTTTCCACCACGCCGTTTTGTTGAGGAGTCCTTGAGGTGAGAAATTGTGATCAGCACCATGCTTTTCACACCAAGTTTTGAATGATGAGTTTTGAATTCTCCTCCATGATCGCTTCTAATTTCCTTGATAGCTAAGTTTTTCTCATTCTCAGTAACTTCTCGCACAACTTAGCAAACTTGTTGAAAGCATCACTTTTATTAGCAAGTAAAATAGTCCAAGTGTATCTAGAATAATCATCAACAATTACAAACACATATTTGGCTCCTCCTAGACTTACAACATCAATTTCACCAAATAAATCAAGATGCAACAATTCAAGCACATTTTTGGTAGAAATAATGGTTTTGATTTGAAAGAAGTTTTATGCATTTTACCCAATTGACATGCATCACATAATTGACCTTTTCATACTTAAGTTTGGGTAAACCTCTAACATGTTCATTTGCACATAATTTAGATAGAAGTTCCATACTAGCATGTCCTAAGCGTCTATGCCACACGCCCACATCATCAAGTAAAGAAGGCATGCATACAATATCATCACCAACAAGTGTCAAAATCAACATAATAAACATTGTTTTCACGAAAACCGACAATGTGAAAGTTAGAATCTTCATGCACAATAAGACATTTATCTTTTGAGAAATAAACATCAAAGTCATTATCACATAGTTGACTTACGCTTAGTAAATTAAATTTAACACCATCAACTAGTAAAGCATTTCTAATTTTGATTGTGTTTTCCTTACCCACACAACCTTTACCTATTACACGAAAGCGGTTTCATTATTGGCAAACTTCACAGATCCACTAGCCTTGTTGCTTAACTTCAAGAATAGTGAAGCATCACCACCATATGCCTTGAGCACCCATCGTCAACCATCCATACATTTCCCTTTTGGATAGTCTACGCACCTACAAAGGAAAAATTAAACACTAGTGCGAGGTACCCAAATTTGGTTGGGTCCATGGAGGTTAGTTCTCAAGGGGTTTGTTTTCACAATCCACCTTGGTTTCTTGCAAGTAGGTATAAGATTGCCAAGCTCACATAGTTTGCGAATAGGACATCTAAGAGAATCATGATTTCCTTT
Source organism: Oxytropis ochrocephala (assembly GCA_020916435.1). Lineage (NCBI taxonomy): Eukaryota > Viridiplantae > Streptophyta > Magnoliopsida > Fabales > Fabaceae > Oxytropis > Oxytropis ochrocephala. Next base: position 17,328,823 of record CM037091.1, read on the forward strand.
TTGACAATAAGTGCAAGAGAATGAACTACGTGTCTTACTTGAAGAAGCAAACTACAAATACCATATCCCTTTTTAAATTTGGGGAGCTGGACTCACCTTTATAACCAATACCTCTCCTATCAACATATTCATGTTGAGAGTGAAGTAACTTGGTCAAGGTATTTTCACCAACCTCAAACCTTTTTAAAGAATCTTTTAAATTTTCATTTTCGATCTTGATTTTTTCAAAAATTTGTTTAAGCTCTAGAAATTCAAGGTTGAAAGGTTTGGCATTTTGTAGCTCCTTTTTCAATCTAGCTATCTCATTCTCAAGCGTCTCGATTTGAGTAGACATGCTTTTGTTGCTCTTTTTCAAATTCATAGTTTTTATCAAAAGATTTTCATGTTCAATATAAAGAGCCTCAAAAGCCTCACTCACATTTTGACAACTACTATCATCATCACAAGAATCATCGAATCGAAAAAGAAGGATTAGAATTTGTTACCTTAGTTGAGTCACTCGCCATGAGACACGCAAGCTTTGAAGCAATCACTTCATCATCGGTTTTTCGCCATCCGCTTGAGATTGTCCCATGTATCATCGGGAGAGTAATGGCTGCAAGACCAACAACGTTAGCAACTTCCTCTTCTTCTTCTCGTTTCACCCTCGCTGTGTCATCCCATGTAGCCTTCATTGCTTTCTTCTTTGGGTATTTGTTCTTAAGTTTTGGACAATTAACCTTGAGATGACCCGGTTTGTTGCATTCAAAACATCTTGGTTGGTCGTCTCCTTTCTCATGACTATCACCTTTGTTATACCCGGATTTCTTTGAAAAATCACCTTTCCTAAACTTGTTGAACTTCATGAATTTTTTGAATTTTTAGCAAGCATAACCATGTCTTCTTCATCAGATTCATCATCGATTCAACCACTTTCTTTCCCGATTTAGAAGATCTGGTCGGTATGCAAGAGCAAGAGACCTCTTTTCTTTTACCGCTTCCTTTTCCCGGGTTTTCTTAGCACCCAACACCACTTCAAATGCTAGAAGAGACCCAATTAAATCTTGAGTAGGAAGAGTACCAATATCCTTAGCTTGGTGATAGCACATGTCTTAGGAAAAAATTCACGACCAACGACGCAAGTATCTTTCCATTCAAGTCCTTTGTAGAATACTTTTTACCAAGTGCTCTCAAGTTGTTAACAATTAAATTCAGCCTGCGGTGCATGGCAAAGAACAGATTTCACCTTCCTTCATCTTGAAAGCTTCATACTCGAAGTAAGAACTCAGATTTTTGTATCTTTTACTTGGCTTGTACCTACATGAGTAGCTTCTAGACAATCCCAGATTTCCTTAGCAGTCTGACAACCTTTTACCCTACCATATTCTTCTTCACATAGTGCAAGATGTAGAATGTTCATTGCTTTGGCATTCAAGGAGATTTTGTCAAGTTCGGACTTTCTCAATTCACTCAAGTCAATGGTATAGATGTCTTCAACAGGTACTTCTTACGCTTTGCGGTTGCTTGAGTTTTGTGGAATCACCAACATCAAATCATCACTGGTTTTGTAATTTTGATCCTCATTGGGTGAAGCGGTCCATCAACAATAATCCTCCACAGTGTAAAATCTATAGCCTGCACATGACATTTCATTCGACTACTCCAGTAGTCGTAGTTAGTTCCATCAAATAAAGGTGGCCTATTAAAAGACATTCCCTCTTTAATAAAAGACCCCATGATCAGAAAAATGCGAGATGTTAAGCTCTATATGCAGTTTCCTGCTTTGATACCAATTGTTGGACTAAACGATAACCTTAGAGGGGGTGAATAAGGTTATAGGCTAAAAATAATACTTTTTGAATTTTCAGAAAAAGTTTGATGATAGTTTAAAAACCAATGCGGAAAAGGGTTTAAACTAGAAGCTAATATGCAGTTACTACAGTGTAGAAAAACAACTCTGATTATATAGCAGCAATAGCAAAATGCAACAGTTAACAATAATGTAGAGAATACACAGCAATTCAATTTCTATAACTGTTAACAATATAGCCAGTAACACAAATGCGATAATATCGAACTCATCAATAGTAACGCAACACACTAACAATGATTATACTTATAATGCGAAACAATGCAAGTAGCAGTAATGTCAATTTTGATATAGTAATATCAATTTAGTAAACACGATTATATTGAAACCAAACAACAACAAGTCAAAATTGAATTTTACAGTAACAAATATTTCACTTAACAGTAATATAGAAATTGCGATGCAATTGTTAACAACGATTATCTTAATAGCACAAAACAAAGCAACTAATGAAGAATATCGATTTCAACGGTTGCAATATAAATTTAATGAAGAAACGCTAATAACAACTAAACAAGAATGAAAAGCGCAAGAATAAATAAAGAGATAAGTGGAAAGAATGACACCGCGATTTTCGAGAGGTTCGGATTGAAGTCCTACTCCTCGGCCTCCGGCTTTGCAACCTTTGGACTTTGGGAAAATAACACTATAATGGTGAAGATGCTTCTTCAAAGTCTTACAACTCACGCCACTTTTCAAGAACAACAAAACCTCTCAATTTCCCCAATTGAGAACCCGAGCTCCCGCTTAGGATTTCTACGATCCAATCTCCCGATCGAACCACCCAAGAATCAATTTCCCAGATTTCACAAGAACACCAAACGCCAAGAAATAAGATGAATACAATTGAAACTATAATCGATCAATCAAGTGTATAACCATAAGAGTTGAGAGAGATGATATGATGATGAAAACCCTAGAATGAAATTTGAAGAACGAAGAAGATGATCAAAGGTTTCTAGGAGTTTCACGTTTTTTTCTTTTTTTTTTGAGATGTTGCGGCTCCGAGTTTTGTTCTTTGTTCTCTCTCACTCCGATTACGTGAAAACCCTAGGTTTTCTATTTATATCACTTAAGAGAATATGACCGTTGAAAGTTGTTTTTCCAAAATAAAGTCTTTTAAAAACAAGCAAGCCACTAATCGATTCATGGCTTTACCAAAGGAAGTGGGAAATCGATTTATGGCTTATAAAAACAAGGGAAATCGATTTCTTGCCTCCAAGGAAGAGGAAATCGATTTTGGGCTATACTAATCAAGCCATTAATCGATTTTGCACTTTTAGAAACACAAAGTCATCAATAGATTGTTTTCTTTCCTTTTTCAAAGCATACAGACCATGATTTTAAGGAAAACATTTTTCTAAAACAATTTTATTTTTAATCATCATCTCTCAACTACGAATGTTATAAGACTTGGGTAATACGATCTTACATGAGTCCTACGCAGCGATATAAGTCTTCAATGCTTGAGCGACTTTTTCGTCCGAGCTTCTACAACTTTGAGTTAGCTTCCGAAGCTCTTGTTCATCGCCTCGCGCTCTTATATTTTTCCTGCGCTTTACCTCAAGTAAATTATCAGTAACTTGTAATTTGTTATCATTCAAAACAAGGAATGTTTGCCCTTGGCACAACACCAACATGTATGAAGTAGCGATACAAGGACGAACTATCTTGCTTTTAGACAAAGTCGTAGCCCAGCCAACTGGCGATAGCATATATATACCAAATCGCAGAAGAAAACATGCACCTACAAAATATATGGAGGGAGGACTCCTGAAAATCCCCACACAACATACATACGATGCCATTTAAATTCAATATCACCCATCTACTAAACAGGCTAGTCCAAGTAGCTACTCTATCCAAGAGGAGCTGCCAAGAGAAGGCAACTACTTTAGAAGGAGCAAAACTCTTTCACACCATGTTTAGAATCTGAAGCACCTGATAAGATAGCCTCAAAACACAGAGAGACGACTGAGAGAGAAGATGATAAGCAAAACCCACCAAAAATAGTCGAAAACCATGAGGATACCAAAGCCTAGGGTTGTTCATCATAACTTAAAAACAGAACAGAAACTGAATCGAACTGAACCAAAATTAATTGAACTTTTACTAATAGTTTAGAATTGAACTAATCAAATAGTTAAACCGAACTATCTCAGCAGTTCGATCGAACCGAACTGAACTGTCTTAATAGTTCGGTTCGATAGTTCGAGTTCGAACCAAACTATTTAAATTTTAAACTTTTTTTTTTGAACTGTTAAGTCGAACTGTCCGAATTGTTATCCTTCCAAAAAACTGTTTTTTTTTAAATTTGAAAAAAAAAAAGTTTTTAATAAAATTAGAAAAAGTAAAAAGACTGATTTGAGTAGTTAGGATAATAGCCAGGGCTTAACAGTTCGGGCAGTTCAGAGTCAACAGTTCAAAAAAAATAGTTCAGAATTTAAATGATTCATTCGAACTTGAAGCTCGCCGAACTCGCTAACACGATTCGATTCAATTCGTCCGAATCATTTAAACAATTGGTTGATTCGATGTAGTTTTCCTTGAAAACCGAACCATAAACAACCCTACCAAAGCCAACTATCTGGCGCCACTGATAAAGAAACATGTCCTACTAAAAGAAGTAAATCTCCAAGTATAGCCTCCTCTCAAGCAAACAATTGTCACCTCCATGTGATAGCCCAAACCCAAGCTCCACCCGGCCAACTAGCACCAGAACTAACTAAAGCATCAGGGTTGTCTGCCACTAAGAAGAGTCTTGGAAACCTGAACCTAAGAGGCGTATCACACCCAACCAAAAACTATGCCAAGAAAAGAATAGAATTGTCATTTCCCACTTTCTTATTCCTAGTGTTCTCTAAGATCCAATCCCCCCTTGGATCCAACCACCTCTGTGGTAGAGGTCCTTCCACCAGACTGAAGGTGAATGGGGAATACTCAACTAATAAAAGTGGTATGATGATCTGATGGTGCCTTGATCATTTTGGAGTTCGGGGTCTGTTTGCTTTGGTGTCCAGCTTGTGTAGTGGTTGTTTAGGTATCTTTTCTTGGTTGTTTAGGAGTTAATTGAGTGTTTTAGTGTACTTTGCATTTGGCCATCTTCTCTTAGCCACTAGCCGGTGCTTTTTGCTTATGGTAGGTTCTACCAATGAAACTATTTTAATTATCGAAAATAGCATTATGAGAAACCAGCCATTTTCATTAGACCCAATTTTTTTTAAGAGCGCGCACACACACATAATCAATAAAAGGAGAAGTACAAGAGGTACTCTACCCACATAAACAGAGCAATAGGGAATACATAGAGTGGGGCAAACAAAACTATCTCTTAGAGATACGATCAATAAGATCAACTGTCCATTCGTAAAATAAACACGATGGAGCTGTACTCCTACGTACCTAGGATACCATCATTAGACCCAATGATCCATATTAGTCCATGAATGCATGTTATTTTATGTACAAACTAAAATGACTCATTCCGTTTGAATTTACTACAAATCTAGGATATATTGTGGTTTCACAACTTGGGAGTCCCCATGGGCGCCACTGAACACGTTGTTTACTTTTCAGCCTTTTTATTATTTTGTTCAATCATACTTAGTAGGACCACTTAGGTAGTTGACCCATCACAGTCAGATAACGATGAAGATTACATTACCATTTGAAGAAATAGATAATCTTTGACCATTCAACTTAATTTAGACCATTTAAGAATAAGAATAATTATAAACAAAGAGCAATGGAAACTAAATTGTGATTACAATCCACAACCTATATAAGGGGTCCATGTCAATTAACTCCTCATATCATTTTCTTCTGTACCAGACAATCTCATATCTTGATACTGTTTCTTATGATATAAATTAAAAATATGGACAAAAAACTATGAAGTACCGACGCAGTCAAGGATATCAGACACAACACCTGGAAAAGACATCGAATACGACATTGGCATGAACACGTTAACATACTGATAATATATAGTTTGAGAAACAAAAGTGATTGAAGTCTTGATGTCGATGGTTTGACGCACGACGCGTCTTCAATCTAAAAGTGTCGGTGTAAATATATGGTAAAATGACAACTAGTCTTGATTGTATAGAGATGTATACATGCATGTTGCAATATTAATTACGAGGAAACAGTTGGATCCAACCATGCATGGAAGAAACCATTCGTGTACATAGAGTTTAGACATTCTCCTAATCATTCACCATCATAGTCATAGCCCCCACATACAATAAAATTTAATTGACAGAACAACAATGCTTCTAAATGTTCATGGATGAGAATTGAGAACCAATCCACTCTATCGTCCTCTAGCTAACAATTTCTGAAATTATATTAAATTTTCTTGGTCATCATACTGTATATTCATAAATTTCTCATTAATTGCAGGTCATGGGCATCTTCCTCCTAGCCCCATTATTGGTCCATTATTCCTAGTTAACTCACTGTTTGAGACGACATTTGTTAGGAGAAAGATCACTTTCAATCCAGAGAATTTTTACTGTACAAATAGAGACTATGCCATGCCACACACTTTATTGATACTACTACCAAGTTCTTGGTATATGCACAATTCAAATTTCATTTCCTTTCATATACAATGCAAACAAAACAGTGCAATTTATTTATAAAACTAAAATTACCTCCATTAATTACAATGCTAGAAAAAGCTAAAATACTGACCAAAATTAGAGTTAAAAAGTTAAATTTATATCTAAATTAATTACCTTTAAATTAAATTGATCTCCAAATTTACCAAAATGTTCGCTCCCTTATATACTCTCTCGAAACAATTCAACGGCTAGATCTAAAAGTTGGACCTAAAATGATAGGCTTTTAGGCCTTGCCAGACTTTCACAAAGGTCAAACCAGACCTAAAAGTTGGGCATATGATAGGACACAAGTCAGACTTAGGCCTAACATTTTTAATATAGGTCAGGCCCAAGCCTTGCAAATCAGTTTGGTCCAGCCTATTCGCACCTCTAGCCACCCCTACCGTAATCTCCTTCTCGGCCTTTTTCTATTTTCTCAAACGTTGTTAGTTTATCTTCTTCATCTATTAACCCAAACTTTCTCACAAACTTTTGAAGAGGCCAGTTGAAATCGTTCATGTAGCAGTTCATGAGAAATTGACTGTAAGTGTCCGCGGTGGCAGACTTAAGACCCGAAGCCAAGGGTTGCAAATTATTTTTACATCACACATCATTGAAAATATCACTTTTTTTTTAACAAATTCGAAGATTAATTTCATAAGAGTTATATCCATTGCATGGAATTCAATGGAATTAATATTAAGCTCTCGAAAAAGTGATTATGCGCAAAATCACTTCTGGAATCGAAAGCTTGAAGAGGAAAAGAAGAGAAATTGGCGTCGGTTTTGTTGAAACCTTTTGTTGTGGTTGAATTTATGCACTCAATACGAGTTGAACACCGTTGGTTGGATTAAACTTGGTTGCGAGTTGAGGAGAACGACCCAAAAAACGCAACTTCTAGGCGTGAATTGCATCTTCACCGCGATTTGCAATTTAAGCACTTTTTAGCCAAAATATTTGTCATATTCGATTCTTTATTTGATGTTGTATAGTGAATTTGCCATTGTTTAGTTTAAGCTCTTTTGGAAGTTTCATCTTCTTCATTCACCAAAAGTATTTTTGTTGCATAAGCATTTTCTAAGCTTAACTTTGGTTTCATTGAATTCTCATGAAATTTTATTCAAGTTAGAGTTCAATTTCATTCAAGTTGGTCACGTGCATCGCATGAGTTATTCAAGGAACAAGAAATTGAAGTGTTCTTGGTGTTATTGAAAACATTCATAGTGTTCTTCATTTTTCTCTGTTTTATTTTACAAAAAGAAACCAAAATGCCACGTAATTTAATGAATCCCGATCGGATGTCCGCTTAAGACGTCATGTCACCTAGTGCACTGAGTAATGTGGGTGCAAATTTAGGATTTGGCTCAAAATTAATATTTAAAGGGGTTTAGAAAGTAATAAAATAAAATTTGAAATCTTAACTCTCAAAACCAATGGTAATTGAGTTCCCAAGTTAAGTTTCAAGACACAAATTTTGAAGAAAAAACACATGTAGAAGGGGCGCGTGTATAAGAATAAAAGGAGGGTGCATAACGTTACTCCCTCCCAACGCTAGATCTCATTAATACAACAAACAAAATGAAGAACCCAACCCTGATTCACCAAGTGATGAGGGTACTATTTGCACCCTACGTGTCTGAATTCACCCCATCTGCGTAAACTTTATTCTTAAGAGTTCTATTGTGACGCTTGAGTGTTTGTTGTAAACTTTGATAAGGTTTTGACATTTCTTCCACGTTTTTGTGCTCTTGAAGTATTTATCATTTCATTTTGTTCTTGAGGTTTATGCAAATTTCGATGAGGAAATTTCTTTCGGTTATCTTATATGAATGATGAGCGATGAATGATGATGGACGAATCACGGTGGGTCATTGACGTTCTGATAGTTAATGTTTGCAAAACGTTGGGTATCTCATTTATCTCGCGATGGTTAACACTCGAAAGTAAACTTTGGAACTTTACTACGTGGTTAATGTTTCGAAAAAGTTGGGTATTTATCCTGCTGCAATGGTTAACCTCAAAAGGTACTCCAAAAGTGGAAGTCTATTGCATTGTCAATTCATTGGAGTACCTTTTGAGGTTAACCATCATCGCAGTTAGGATAAATACCCAACTTTTTTGAAACATTAACCATGTAGTAAAATTCCAAAGTTTACCTTCGGAGGTTAACCAAATATGGCGTAGAATAGATACCCAAGATTTTGAAACATTAACCATCAGAACGTGTGTGGACCCCACGATTTGTCCATCATTGTCCATGATATCATTGTCCAAATATCATTTTCCAATTCTTTTTAAAATGTGTAGAATTGTAATAGCGAATTTCTATGCATGACATTTCTTTGAACATGTGTCACCTTTATGTGTTTTTGCGATTTAAAAATGTAATGATTTTAACACGTCATGGGTAGTTAAATATGTGAGATAACATTTAACATTATTTTTATACAATATATTGATAACATTATGCGGTGTATTTTATTTAAGGGTTTTTTTTGGTACCCCACCCATTCCCTAACACCCCCACCCACCGTGTGAAAATACCAAAATACCCACGACTTTTACAAAATCACCATTTCTTCACACAATTGGTCATACATACGATTGACCACCATTCACTCGCATATACGCCAGCTTCGACGTATATACGATCAGCCCAGAAATCAACCAATCGTATATACCCCACGGACTCTATATACGATTTAACACTTTTACTCACCGTATATACCCTATTCAGCGTATATACGATTATGTAAATTGACCACTCGCATATACCCCGTAAGACCCTATATACGAAGAACAATCGGTAAGCATTGTATATACACTGTTTTGATGTAAATACGATGAGCAATTTTTTTTTTTTTTTTTTTTTACTAATTTTTTTTCTTCGCCGCGTGGTGTCAGAGTAGGCATAGAGAGAGGCGTGAGGTCTCTCCGATCGAGAGATAGGAGTCATCATCGCTCCGAGTCACGAGGACTCGGAGGCATAATCACTCCATGCTTCAAAGACGGAGACGAGACGAGCACACGGCTGAGCCGGTGAGTATGAGCCCGAGGCGGTGAGTATCACCGAGGAGGCCAAGATCACCACTGGAGCTTTCTATCTCGGGGATTACTGCGCAGCAGACGCAGCAGAGGATTCGCATAGGGGAGGCCGGTTTCTCAAGATCATTCCCACTACTCCTCGATATCATCCACACAGATCCCCGAAGATGATCCCCAACCTCTTCATTACCATCCCCACCTCCCGAGTATCGCGCAGCAGTTGCCAGTCGATGCTTATTACTCGCACGATCCATGTCCGAGTATCATGAGGTGCCTCAGCCGAGATCGGGAGGAGCCTCAAGAATGATCGGGAGGAGCCTCACCTCTCTTTTCACGACTTGCGCGAGATCATGTATCTGCAGATTCTATACTCACGACCCGGTAAGTTTTGCATTTTTGCTTAAATAATTTATTTAAGTCACATAGTCCGCACTTTTTGCTTACATTATTTATTTATTTTTATTTCGGAGTATCGTGTAGTCAAAGTATGGGCTCATGGCAACAAAGTCCATACTAGACTCCATCTTCATTACCCCGACCTACTACAACGCAGCACCGCGTGGTCGGGGACTCCAGATTGGCCCCACTTCTCCGGGCATCGCCACGCCACAAGAGACCATGAGTTCTTTGTCGGCTTTTATTGAGAGATGACACTCGGACACCTCGTCATTTCACTTGCCATTTGGTGAGATGGCGATCACTCTGATGACGTCTCTTGTCTGCCTGCACCTTCCCATCCAGGGGAACTATGCCACACCTCCTGCCCCTCACTGTTAGCTCGGAGTTTGCCACACGGCTTGCGAGACATATTTGGGTGTGTCACGGGTTGAGGTCGCTAACAACACCCGTGGGGTCCATATTACGACTTCAAATGGTCTGGAGCGAGTTTATGAAAGCGCCCACTTCAGAGGCTTCATCACGGGGGTGACTTGAGTTTCGTACATGCCTGATAGGTGCCTGCGTCAGTTTGGGTACACACAGATCATCCCACGTGACCCTCTTAGTGGCCGTCCGAAGTCATACCGATTGCGTGTTTGGGATCGCCCACTTCATGGCATCTGTGGAGGACATCCTGCGCACTACTCGGGTTGCTCGGAGGCGGATCGGTCAGACGTAACTACTTAGAGTGGTACGTCAGGGCTTCTATCCCAGACTATTACCTGGCTCCACCATCACCACCATCACACAGAGCTCACCTGGACACCCTCCCGAGATACGCTACGACGATCATGACCGGATTAGGGAGCTTGTGAGGGCTTGCAGAGAGAGGATTCGTGATTTGGCGACATCGCGCATGGCGATCCGGCAGATCGGACAATCCATAGGATGGTGGGGATGGCAAGACCGGATGACGTGGTGGGAGCTTAGACGACGGGGCGAGGACGAGGGGACGCCGTTAGGGATTTTTATTTGTTTTTGATGTATTTGATATTATTTTGCACTTATTATATTATTAACTTTTTTGGATGTTTTATTTATTTTACGACTTTCCATGAATTTTTGATTTCATTGATTCGATAAAACAAAGTTACACAAGCGATAAAACATAAACAACTTGAATAAAAATAGACAGATAAAATGAAAATACAATAGAAACTCATCGAAATTTGGTGGAGTTAATCGACGAAGGATCTCAATGACGGTCCTTACGGTTTCGACGCATGGATGAATGTAACTCCTCCATTTAATTGTATGAATGGACATCATGTCTCGGACGTCATCCTCATTGTTGACATCCATGGTAGACCAGTAAATACTTCCACTAGTCGCTTCGGGTTTCGATAAACGATACGAATTATCTCATGTTCGTGCGTTCTCTCGTTGAACCATCCGCAGTAGTTTTCGCTAAGAGCGAGAAAATGATATATCGTGTTTTAACCTACACGAAACAACATCTCTCCCATCGAAACTTATACCATCATCTTTCAAGATGATACCCTGATGATCAACAAACCCCATATTAGAATGAACAAGAGTGAGGGAAGAAGGCTCGTAGTATGACATTAGCGAAGCCTGCATCATCTTCACTTGTGATGTGTGAGAGAAGGAGGAGTGAGTATTTGAATTTTTGGTGTGAAAATAGTGATGGTGGGAGTGAGTATTTATAGATGAGGTAAAAGATTATCAACCGTTGATTTTGGCGTGCAATCTACACCGTTGATCAACTTTGAAAGCGAAATCATGACCGTTAAATTTTTTTTTACAATTTTAAAAAAAAAATTTAAGACGCATCGTATATATGTCATTTGGGACATATATACGATGCGTCTTTTTAAAAAAAAAAAAATAGATTACAAAGGGCATTTTGGGGATTTCAATTTGGGTGGGGGTGTTAGGGGAATGGGTGGGGGTACCAAAAAAAAAACCCTTTATTTAATTATTATTTTAATTATAGAATATTAGTATTTGAAATGTTATCTATTTAGAAAATTATTTGGCCTTTGATTTTCTCACCCCCCTCAACCTCCATCTCACCCCCATATTTCCCAAAAACCCAATACTACCCCTGCCTTTTTTTAAAAAAAAAAAATTAAAATTTTCGGAATTACCTCAAAATAAGGTAATTCCGGTTCAAAAAAAAATTAAAATTTTGGAATTACCTCTAAAAAAGGTAATTCCGAAATTTTTAATTTTTTTTTTAAAAAAGTTTATATTTTGGTCTTAAAATTTAAACGCGTTTTATTGGAAATATGATACGAACGATTTACGATTTAATAACAATACGTCAAAATATATAAAATGACCAACATAAAATAGGAGTACAAATACAACTATGGGTCCAAAATGTCTGAAAATAAGCACGTGAAGTAGGTGAACGGGTGACATCTAGGGCATCCCGGGCCAATCCAAGACGGGCAGTGCGTATATATACGATTTGTTTTAATTTTTATTACTAAAAGACTACTAAAAATAGTCAAAACTACTCTAAAAAAATATAAAAACACCACTAAAAATCTAACAAAACCAAAATAAGGCTATACAAATTTTTTTAGATTTTTTGGAGACTATGAAAAATTAAAAAAATCGTAAAAAATAGTAAACGATGGAATTTGGGATTTTGAGGCCGTAGTCCCGTAAGAAGTCCCTTCTAAGGGAGTCTTGATTCTTGATTTTTTTCGCTTCTAATGGTTGTGGTTTCATTTCGATTTTTTAGCCTAAATTATTCGTTCGAAATAAAAAAATTGTAATTTTCGGAATTAGAGGTAATTCCGAAATTCCAAATTTTTTATTTTTAACAAACCATGTAATTTTTGGGAAAAAGTAAGGGTATTTTTGTCCGTTTTGGGAAATATGGGGGTGAGATGGAGGTTGAGGGGGGGTGAGAAAATCAAAAGCCAAATTATTTTAGACTATTGAGGTATTTTTTTTTGGCCCGGACTATTAAAATGGTAGTTGCAAAGAAAGTGGGCCTTAAAACCCCTTTAAAGTGGAAGTTTAGGCATTTTTAACATTGCACCCCCCTTTTCTACTAAACAAACCCTCACTCTTCCAACCAGAAACTCACATGTAGTCTAGTCTAATGCGCAACCTAACCCACTCAACCTGGTCCATACTCTTTCTTCTTCCTCGATATACAACTATAGAAAACCCTAAGGGTATGTTTGGGAGGGGAGGGCTTAGGAAAAAGGTTTTTTTTTCACACCCCCTTCCTCCCTTAGACCCCCAAAATTACCAAAAGGGACAAAAATGCCCTATAAAAAGTTTGAAAATGACATTTGAGCTTCACATTTCAACATTTCCGGAACAAATGAGTGGAAAAGAGAGAGGAATCCGGAATTACTGGTAAATTCGGAAAAAAAATCCGGATTTATCTCACACATTAGGTAAATACGATTCACAAAGGTGAACTGGATTTACCTCATGTGTGAGATAAATTCGGATTTCTTTCCGAATTTACCAGTAATTCCGGATTTTTTAATTTTTTTTATTAACTTTTTTTTACTTTTTTTTAAGTGAGAGTCTTCTGGTGCAGCACCTCGACCCCGACGACGACGACAGCATCCTGAAGAGTGGTTCTTCCGTTGGGGGTAGTGGATGGAATGTTTCAGTTGATGTTCCTCCAACATTCCATCCACCACCCCCAGTGGATGAACCACCACCCCCAGCATTCCATCCACCACCGTCGGTAGTTTCAGCTGTCGTTCCTCCATAATTCCATTCACCACCCCCAGTGGACCGGTCAACTAATACATCATATTTGTTCTAATCGTTAAGCGTTCGTATAGTATTTAAAAAAACAAAACACACGTATTGTTTTAAGAATACTGTTAAATACAATTTTATTTTGGAATTTTTTAAAAAATACAATTTCTTAAAAAAAAAAAAAAAGGGAGGGGGTTAGGATTTACCACATACGTGAGGTAAATCAGGTTCGTAAATATGAACCGGATTTACTGCGCAGATGTGGTAAATTCGAAATCCCCACTGAGATCCCGTAAACTCATTTTTTTTAACCGGATTTACCATAATTTGAGGTAAATCCGGGAAAATGAATTTATTATTTTTTTTATAAAAAGTGGAGGGTATTTGTGGGTTTTTGGGGGGTTATGGGGTTGTGAGGGAGGAAGGGTGGTATGAAAAAAAACCTAGGAAAAATTAGTCTATATTTTAATACTACCTCTGGTCCACTTTATAAGAGAAAAATCATATTTTAGGTTTATTCAATAAATGATGTATCTAGTCTATAAATTTTTAGGTTTATTCAATAAATGATGTATCTAGTCTATAAATATAGACTAGATACATCATTTATTGAATAAACCTAAAAAGTGATTTTTCTCTTATAAAATGGATCGGAGGGAGTATATATTTAAGATTTTAAAAAAATTAAAAGAATATAACATTTTTAATCATACTTCATTTTATGTTTAGAGACATTTTATAGCTTCCTCAAATTAGAATTAAAAAATATGTTCTCTCCTCCCCTCGCAAACATACCCTAAGGAAGTTTTCTCCAACTGTCATACTTCATTTGTGCATGTTGTATGAACGTTTGCCTTTTACGTGATTGTGATTGTCTGTTAAATGTTAGGTGTTGTGTCGGGAACACTTACTGAGATTCTTATCCTTTAATTTATTTTTTACAGCTAACCAGCTGGGAGTATCGTGGCGGTATTATTGATAATTTACCTTAGAGTAGTCGAGGTGTAATGTGATGCTTTTGGATACTTCTATAGGATATAGGATTTTTTTTCCTTTCGGTTATCATGTTGTTTATGTTCTTGGCTATTGAGCTAGTCCCCTAATGAATTTTGTTTATTTTTATCACTAAATTTTAGGGGAGTACTCTTTTATTCTTAATGTTTTTTTTATCTATAGAGGGTTTTACATCGAGAATATTTTAACGAAACTCCATATCCCTTACTTTGGTATAAAAAGAGGAAGTGACTCACCTTATTAGCCTGAAGATCCGTGTCTTTAGAAAGACCAAATGACATTTCTTTTACGAATGAAAAAAATAAATAAACTATGAGTGTTAGCAGTTCAAACGAACAAATGGTTTTTGGTTTTCAACCTTAAAATAACGAGTTTAAGAAAACAAACTATGATCTATTTTTTCAAATTTTTTCACAACTACGTTTTTACTATAAAATAAATTATAGTGAAATAGGGTGTAGAATGATGACATGGGGTGTGATCGCCGATGCATGAGGCATGGACAAAGAGTGGCTCTTGACATGCTTCTAGACAAAGGACACACGAGTGAATCGAATTCACATCGGAATGAGAAGGATCCTAATTAGGCTGTAAATGTATGAGACTACATAATTGAAGAAAGTTTAATAAGAATTTATTGATACTACCCATAACAACAAGATCTATCTTCTTTTTTTGGGGAGACCAGAATATAAGAACCTAATATATAGTTAATTAAGTGTGGTTGAATTGGAGCACTTGTGGGATGGTGACCTTGTGAGAAATTTCTAGGAAAATTTGAGTGGGGTCAAAGCATTTTTTGAAAAGACAGGTGTGTTGGTTTGAGGAAACAACTAACAAGTAGTATCAAAGCAGACCTACGCTAGTATAATGTGTGGCTCAGGAACAGACCAAATGACAACTAGTGGGAAAGTGAAGCTTGAGGCTGATGAAAGTGGGGAGTGATCGTCGATTCCTGAGGCATGAACAAAGAGCAACTCTTGGAACACTTCTAGGCAAAGAGACACAAGAATGAAAGGATTTTACATCGGAATGATGGGAGTCTGGAAGTTGTATACACATGATACTAGAATTGAAGGGAGACTTATGTGAATTGTATCGTATTTGCTATAACAACAAGACATATCTTCTTTTTGGGAGACCGAGCATAAGAACTTCATAGTTAAGTATGTTTTAGTTGGAGGACTTAAGGTATCGTTTACCATATGGAAAGTTTTCCAAAAGTTGAGTGAGTGTGGATAAATCCCCACTAAAGTGATATGTTTTGGTTTGTAGAGACGATCAACAATTTATACAATAAAAACCACTTAATGAGAGATAAGAAATCCAATTGAGTTTCTTAAATGTTGTCCATCGAAGATACCCCAAGAATAACATTGTAGTAATAGTACTAGTTATTAAAGAATCATTAAAAATCTGACAATTATATTTCAGTGGTACTTTGCAAATCATAAATTATCAAGGTATAAATATATTATATAGTTAAGATTTCCACAAACCCATTCCATCTCCAAGAACTTGAAAGTGGAGAAAGAATGATTAATTTGTGTTAATTAGGCTTGGAAATTTATGGACAACACTTGTGACTGCACATACTAAAATCCAAAAATGAGCTAAAAAGAAAAGGAATTAATATATAATATTTATATTAACAAATATTATACAAGACCATATCAATTAGCTTCACACTAAGCTATCCAAAAATAGAAAGAAGGAATCATACATTTCATTGTCCTAAGACAAAACTAATCTCCTAAATCCTTCTCCATTGTTGGAATCATCAACCAATCATCTGGACAACAACCAAGATCAATTGCATTTTCATCCAATATTTTGGATTCATGGGTAAACCCTTTAGAATGTTCCATGAGAATACCATTTTCTACACATGAAAGATCCATTTTTTTCTCACTAGTAGTCATAATATTGCCATCTAAACCTTCAAGAAATCCCATCCACCAAGTATATGAAGAATCGTGATTCTCTTCCAACTCCAATCCCAAAGAAGCTTCAATGGGTGGTAATATTGCTAATGAAGATGGCTCAGCCAATACAGAAGGTCCAGTTGTAGACCATGTAGGTCCAGGCAAAGGCATAGCCTCAAATAAATAGTAACAACACTTCACATCTGAAAACATAGACACATCATTTTCATAGTTTGAGTTGTTGAAATTGTAATTACCTTTCAAGCTATTATCCTCTTTCTCTAGTGATGAGTCTCTTCTCCTTGAATGTTTGCTTGGAATTTTGCTTTCCATTGAATTGAACCTATCACTTTGAATGTTAGAGAGCTAAAGAAGACAGGAAGAGTGTATTTAATTGTTATGAAAGTGAAGTGACCAAATAAAAAAAGGGTTTGGGGGGAAAGATAGTCAGAGAAAGTAGCATGTATACTGACACGTATATGGTGAATCTATAGGACACATCAAGCAATAGTCTGAGTGTCTGTAAAGTCTTTGGCTTATTTGCTTACTCCTTAGTACTTTTACCTGCACTGTGCTTTTAAATCTGAATTGATCAACCATACTATACTGTGAAAGCTATTAAATACACTCTTCTTGTCTTCTTTAACTCTAACATTCAAACTAGGACAAAAGCAAAAACTTTCAGCTTTTGCTTGACATGCAATATTTTAACAATTTAGTAGCAAACTACAGCTTATCCACTACAGAAGCTTAATTTGGATTTAGATACTACTTCTACTTAAACTGAATATTAGGATGATTAAAATAAAATAAAAAAAGTAGCAACATCTAACATGAGAATAAAAAAACAAAAAATAAAAAACAATTATGCAGGCGTAGGAGACATGTTGAACTCCATTTAGAAATTGGCTAATGCTTCTACCTCTAGCACACATGTAGTAGCTCAAAGCAACACCGTTCAAATCTCTCCTATCTATGATACTATTAGGGGTTGTGATATTGAAATTGACTCATTCGCCGCTCAATATCCTACTATCAGGGTAGATTCACTAAATATCTCAGAGTTTGATGCTACTTTTAATCAAGTAGCAACATCTGACATGAGAATATTATGAAAGCTTTGAGGTGATGTGTTAGATGATATTGCTGATCTTATGACTATCGTTATATATCCAAGAAATAGTTGTGTAGTATGATAAGCTCGAATCGGTGGTGTCCAAGACCCAAAAGAAAAAATTTCGGCAAAAAAAGAAATTGGTCCAAAAAACGGTAGGCTATAATTTATGTTTAAGGGCAAATTATGTCTCTATCTATTGTTAATCTGACTATTGCAAATTAGTTATTTATAATTGTCTATAGGATGTGGTGTTTTAGGGGGCTTTTTTAGGAGCCCCCTATTATTGCTTTGATTTTTTTTTGCCAAGGGTATTGTTTTACTCATTCACTAGCAGTATACCAGTGCATACCCACGAGTGTTGTCGTGTTATTTTTACTAATAGACTTAGACGTAATTTAGTTTGTTCGTACATTACCTCGTGAAAATCAAGACTAATTTAAACTAGATAAACAAAAAGTTCCAAATTGTAATTGAGTTAGTCCAAACATTACCCGTGAACATTTACCAGTAATATATAATATTTCTCATAGAGATTAGAAAATAAAATTGTATTCAAGTTTCAAATTTTACAAATTGTAGAAATTTGTCGTAGAGACTAAATAAAACTTATTGACAGGATCAAAAAATGAAAGAGACATATAGATGAAATTAAAGTAGACATATTGTAAACAAATAGAAAAATGAGATTTACTATCTATCTATAACTATTAACCTGCTACCAAAATACCAATTTTACCATTTTCCCAAAACAATTATTTTAGGATATTTATGTAATTTCACTTTTTCACTTTTTTAAACTTTTTCCACTACAAAAAAACAAGCAATTAGCGAGGGATTTTGCGAGGGAAAATTAAGTCCCTCGCAAAAGCAAAAATTAGCGAGGGACTTTGCGAGGGAAAAAGAGTCCCTCGCAAAGTGGCAATTAGCGACGGACATGTGGCAATTAGCGACGGAATATCCGTCGCTAAATGCAAGGCGCCAATTTCAAACTGAGTAGCACGTTTTTCAAGGCAGTTAGCGACGGAAATTTCACGTCCCTCGCTAATTGACTGACATTTTTGCGAGATTTCGCCCCATGGCGATGGTTGGGGAAACGCGAGGATTAGCGAGGGCGGTCCCCTCGCTAATTCCCTCGCTAAATGTCATATATATTTTTTTATAATAATCCGAACCACCTCTTCTCTCTCTCATTTACACTCTTCTTCTCTCTTCTTCTCTCTTCTTCTCTTCCACTCTCTTCTTCTCTTTTCTTCTCTTCCACCACCACCACCAACCACCACAACCACCACTCTCTTCTTCTCTTTTCACTCCACTCTCTCTCATTTACTCTCTTCTTCTCTTTTCTTCTCTTCCACCACCACACCACACCACCACCACCACCGACCACCACCACCACCACCACTCTCTTTCCTTCTCTTCTACCACCACACCACCACCAACCACACTACCACCACCACATAGATCTCACGACCACCACCACCACCACACTACCACCACCACCACCACCACCACACAACCACCACCACCACCACCACGACATACATCTCACTCTCTTTCTCCCTTACTCTTCTCCTTCTCCTTCTCTCTCTACGACACCACCACCGCCACCACCACCACCACCCACCACACCACCACCACTCTCTCTCTCTCTCTCTCTCGAAATTTTGGTTATAATAATAATAATAGTACTAATAATAATAATAACAACAACAACAATAATAATAATAATACTAATAATAATAACAACAGTAATAATAATAATAATAATAATAATAATAATAATAATAATAATACTAATAATAATAATAATAATAATAAACTGATCAGATTGAGAAGCGTGCCAGTCAGATTTGGGAAGCGTCTTTGTCAAGATTAGCGAGGAATTAGCGAGGATCGCCCTCGCTAATTAGCGACTGACACAATTTCCCTCGCTAAATGTGTTAGCGAGGAGGATATTAGCGACCGAATTGGTCCCTCGCTAATGGCAATTAGCGACGGAATTGGGTCTTTTAGCCACTGATATTTCCCTCGCTAAACCCAATGTTTTTTGTAGTGTTCACATTCTCTCACACTTTTTTCTCTTAAATATCCTAAAATTGAAAAGGGTAAAATTGGTATTTTGATTGGGAAAATGATAAATTTGGTATTTTGGTAGTAGGTTAATAGTATAGATAGATAGACAGATAGATAGATAGCAGATATTAATCTCAAAAAAAAAAAGATAGATAGCAGATAACACTTGTGTAGTATTTATACAAGTTATATCTGAATAAATCAGTTCAACTAAATTGTTAACTACTAACAAACTATTACAACAAATTACTAACAAACTTTAACAAACTAACACCTTGCTTACATTACATACTTTACTTAGCGCCACTTCACTAGCACCAACTTCACTGAGCATAGTAGATTTACACTTCAACACTCCCCTTTAAACCAATTAATCTGCCTAAAGATGTCACATCCAACATCTCACTACGCCAGAATTGTAAAAAGAAATCGCCACCTTTAGTAGCGTTTATAAAAAAACGCTAGCCATTTTAATAACACGCTACACCATTAGTAGCGTTTTAAAGTAAAACGCTACCTATTAGGTAACACGCTAGACAGATCCCTAGCGCTTTTACTCAAAACGCTAGCAAATTAGAAAACACGCTAGACAGATCCTTAGCGCTTTTATTCAAAACGCTAGCCAATTAGAAAACACGCTAGATAGATCCCTAGCGTTTTTTAGAAAGCGCTAGCTATTTAGAAAACACGCTAGACAGATCCCTAGCGCTTTTATACAAAACGCTAGCCAATTAGAAAACACGCTAGATAGATCCCTAGCGTTTTTTATAAAACTCTAGGTATTTAGTAAACACTCTAGACATATCCCTAGCGCTTTTACTCAAAACGCTAGGTATTTAGAAAACACGCTAGATAGATCCTAGCGTTTTTAGAAAACGCTAGGTATGGTTAAATAATTTTTTTGTTTCCCATTGAGCTACTTCCCTCTTTCAAACTAACACTCTACCCGTAAACGCAAAATCACTCACCCGTAAACGCAAAAACCCTAACACCCTAACTCAAATTAACATCATCTCTCTCAACGAAAATCATCTCTCTCAGTGAACATCATCTCTCTCACTCAGACAACATTGGTGAGTTTTCTTTTCCTTTCTCTGTTTCTTGTTAGATATTAATTGTGGGTTCTAGTTTAGAAATATATTAGTTTTGTCACTTGTGCACACTAGACTCTTCTTCTTTTTTTTCACCACTAGCCTCTTCTTGTTACACATAAATTAATTGTTTGGAAGACTAGACTATATGGTTCCTTTGTCTTGACCAAAGGACCGAGAATAGAAATAGAATATGATATAGATATAGCTTGGGAAAATAAGGAGTGAAATTGAAAAAATTTAAAAGAGGAAATTTTGTTTGTTTTTTTATATGAATTGATTCTTCATTATATTCGAATTGCTTGATGGGTCATATGTTAAAGTTCTCTTCTCAGGATTTTATTATAAATATTTGGCAATTATGGATAGAAATTGGATGTCCGCCAATCGTTTGTCCAAGGGAGTATGCATTGGAGTGGATTATTTTGTGAATTTGTCTTTGTTGAACGTTTAGGGACTTCTAGTGGTATGAAATGTCCTTGTTTAAGGTGTTGTTATGTAAAATCGATTCATCGCAGAGGAGTTGACACGACATTTAAAGGCGAATGGAATTGATCAAAGTTACACTTGTTGGATAATGCACGGTGAGAAAAAGGTGAATCTTCAAATATGAATGATATTAGTAAGAGATATGCGCCACGGTTGACACCGGAACACATTCCTTTGATGCGAACGAATTTGAAGAGATGGCAAAGGTGGTTGAAGAGGATCTTAATGATTGTCTGAAATGTTTGAGAAGTTGATAAGCGATGCAGAGACACCATTGTATGCGGGTTGTAATGAATTCACAAAATTATTGGTCGTGATCAAGTTGTATAACTTGAAAACTCGCCACGGATGGGACGGATAAGAGCTTTACCGATTTACTCTCACTTCTTAAAGAAATGTTGCGAATGATAATGTGCTTCCTTTCGGACGTATGATGCAAAGCAAATGTTGGGGTCTATTGGCTTGAACTATGAGAAGATACACGCTTGTCCGAATGATTGCATTTTATTTCGGAATGAACATGCGTTGTTAAAGTCGTGTCCTAAATGTAATGCACCGCGGTATAAGAAGAAAGAGTCTGCTCCACAAAAGGTGTTGTGGTATTTTCCTATAATTCCTCGATTTAGGCGCATGTATCGTAGTTCAGAAGATGCAAAACACTTGACATGGCATGAGGATGAAAGGATTAAAGATGGTATGCTACGACACCCGGCAGATTCTCCGCAATGGAAAAAATCAATATTGAGTATCCTAATTTCGGGGATGACCCGAGAAACCTACGCCTTGCATTGTCTGCTGATGGATTTAACCCGCACGGTATCCAGAGTAGCTCCCATAGTACATGGCCCGTGATTTTGGCGATTTATAACTTACCGCCGTGGCTTTGCATGAAACGCAAATATATGATGCTGTCTTTGTTAATTTCTGGGCCCAAACAACCAGGAAATGATATTGATGTATACTTGGCTCCTTTAATTGAAGACTTGAAGCAAATGTGGGAGATTGGGGGGTAGAGGTGTATGATGGGTTCAGAGAAGAAAGTTTCACCCCGAGGGCTATGATCTTTGGCACAATTAACGACTTTCCCGCATACGGCAATCTATCAGAGTGCACGACAGAACAAAGGCGGTGTGCATGCCCTATATGTGAAGATAACACGTGATTGGATGTGGTTGAAACATGGTAAGAAGAATATCTATCTTGGTCATCGTAGATTTTTGCCATCAACTCATCACTATCGATTGTGGAGAAAGGCATTTGATGGGAATACTGAAACACGTAGAGCTCCCCGCCTTTTTGTGAGCTAATGTGTATTTGAAAAGGTGGAAGATATTGGCTGAATGATATTGGCTGAATTTTGTTGGAATGATATTGGCTGAATTTTGTGTGTATCTATATATTGGATTGTAATGATATTGGCTGAATTTTGTTGGAATGATATTTGATGAATTTTCTTTGGAAGGAATGAATTAATAGGTTGTAATTAAAAGGAGAATAAACAAAAATAAAAAAAATATTTAAAAAAAAAATCAGTCAATACATAGCGTTTTAAAGAGAAAACGCTAGAAATAAAATTAAATAAATCATTCAATTCCTAGCGTTTTACAGAAAACGCTAGGAATGATAGTAAAAAGGTGCTATAGCATCCCTAGCGTTTTTACATAAAACACTAGGAATGATAGTAAAAAGGTGCTATAGCATCCCTAGCGTTTTTACATAAAACGCTAGGAATGATAGTAAAAAAGGTGCTATAGCATCCCTAGCGTTTTTACATAAAACGCTAGGAATGGTAGTAAAAAGGTGCTATAGCATCCCTAGCGTTTTTACATAAAACGCTAGGAATGGTAGTAAAAAGGTGCTATAGCATCCCTAGCGTTTTTACATAAAACGCTAGGAATGGTAGTAAAAAGGTGCTATAGCATCCCTAGCGTTTTACAGAAAACGCTAGGAATTGTAAAAAGGCGCTATAGCATCCCTAGCGTTTTAACTTAAAACGCTAGGAATGGTAAACACGCGCTAGATGATCCCTAGCGTTTTATGTAAAAACGCTAGGGATGCTATTAAAATTTTTACAAGGCGCGCTCTCTCATCTCCCTCACACACTCACGTAGACGTCTCTTCATCTACCTAACTTCTCTCCACGACCCAGGAAACCCTCCACGAACAATCCGGAACCGAACAACCCGTAACTCACGTGAGACTTCGTTCATCGCCTTTGCGAACCTCCACGACCAGAAACCCTCTTCGCTCATCTTTGTTCATCTCTTGGTGCTACGACCGAGAAACCCATAAACGCGACCCAGGAAACGTAAAACGCAGTAAACCCATCCTCTTCGCTCATCATCTCTCTCTCCTTGGTGCTATCTTACCACGCAGCTCCCTCCCATTTGTTTCCTTTTCTCGCACTCTCTCCCTTTCAAAAGGTATTTTCGCACTCACGCACTCTCCACCTCTCTCACCGCAATGACTATTTGTTATGGTTTTTTTATGGTTTGTTATGTATCTTTTGTATGGCTTTCTCTGTTACTTAGCTCAATGTTGTATCTAATTAGTTGTTAGATTAGTCTAGCTTAGATAGCATTATTAACTTGACTAGTGCATGGCTTTCCTAGTGCATGGCTTTCTCTCTGTTTACTCTAGGTTCTTAGTGCATGGCTTTCCTATGTATGTTTACTCTAGGTTATATACTTAGTGCATGGCTTTCCTATGTATGTTTGCTCTAGGTTACTTAGTGCATGGCTTTCTCTGTTTAGTGCATGGCTTTCATATATATGCTTACTCTAGGTTATATACTTAGTGCATGTCTTTCCTATGTATGTTTACTCTAGGTTACTTAGTGCATGGCTTTCATTTGTTACTTAGTGCATGGCTTCTTCTATATTTTGTTAAGTGTTTGTTGGTTCTAAACAATTAGAAAGCTAAAACTCACCGAGTCTATTTCATTTGGGTCATTGCAAGTCGGATGGCATCACATAGTGATCACGAGTAGTAGTCGAGGTGGTGATGGGGTGATAGAAACACAAAGAAGTTCACTCCCGAGGAATTACATCGAAAAAGAATATCGTCCATCGGATAAGTAAAGGACACGAGAAATATAAGGTAAGTTAATTACTAATTATTAATGTTGTTCTCGACCTTTCCAAGTTATCTAATTATTTAATGATTTAATTATTTAAGGTCCGATGGAGTGTTAAAGGTTTGCCAATTGGAGACAACGGCACAAATTTAATTAGCTTTATTGGTACTAAGGTGAAACAAATCTTTCCAATTTCAATAAAAAGTTGGAATGAGAAAGATAATCTGATTTTGCCTAAAGCTGAAAGATGATTTTTGGTCCTTAATATGGGTATATAATTTTAGACCTCTTTAATAATCTTATTTAGTGAATTTTTAGTTGTTTTTATTTAATCCATTTTTATGTATAAGTAGAAACACTTTGATGTCGATGATGCCCGAAGAGATTGGATACTAAAGGAAGCGGGAAGGTTGCATCGGGCATATAGAATCGATGTGGGGAAAAAGTATTCGAAACGGCTGATGGGACCATCAGACAGAGCCTCCAAAGATTGTATGCCTTTAATTATAACTAAGGAGGATTGGACCAAATTTGTAGATGTACGCACTACAGATCCGGATTTCTGGTTAGTATATTAATTATTTAAGTTATATATATATATATATATATATATATATATATATATATATATATATATATATATATATATATTTCACAACAAGATATCATTCATTAATGTATACTTATGTTTTTAAATAGAAAAAGCAAAGCCAATAAAGTGAGAGCTTCTAATCCCGAGTACCCTTATAGAGGAGGTTCAAGTGGATATCAAATTCTTGAAGAAAGATTGGTAAGACACAATTAGTTTAATTTATTATGATTTAATGAATCTTTTAATTTACAGATTGATTAACAATTATTAAACTTAAATAGTTATTGCAAGAGGGGAAAGATCCAACTCAAGAATCCTTGATCGTTGTCTTCGTGCGGTTAGAGGCCCGACAAAACAAGGATGGGGAGATTGTGGATCCGAAAACTAATGAGGTCAAGGACAAAATTGTAAGTATTCCAAAATTCATGTATTGTAATTTTAATTTTATGATTCCTAGCAAGTTGGAATTTGTGTCGACTATATTTTTTAATCCGTTACTCGATTTTTTTGACACGTGAACATATTTTTATTGTCGATTAAATTTCTTTGACACTTGTTTATTATTTTTATCCGTTACTCGATTTT
This sequence comes from Oxytropis ochrocephala, assembly GCA_020916435.1. Classification (NCBI taxonomy): domain Eukaryota; kingdom Viridiplantae; phylum Streptophyta; class Magnoliopsida; order Fabales; family Fabaceae; genus Oxytropis; species Oxytropis ochrocephala. Next base: position 17,354,429 of record CM037091.1, read on the forward strand.
TTTTGACACGTGGACATATTTTTTATTGTCGATTAAATTTCTTTGACACTTGTTTATTATTTTTATCCGTTACTCGATTTTTTTGACACGTGAACATATTTTTTATTGTCGATTAAATTTCTTTGACACTTGTTTATTATTTTTATCCGTTACTCGATTTTTTTTGACACGTTGACATATTTTTATTGTCGATTAAATTTCTCTTGACACTTGTTTATTAATTTTATCCGTTATTTATGTTTGTGCATCAGCAAAGCATATCACAATCTGTATCACAAGGAGATTTAACAGATTGTGATGGTCAACAAGATGTCCTTGCTCGTGCCTTGGGAAGGGAAGAGAGACAGGGTCGGATTAGAGGTTATGGATATGGGATTCCTCCTACAACTGTGTTTGGGCCAAAGAGCCAAAGCAAAAGTGTGGGATTGTAAAGTCATGGCGGCAAAGTATGACGAGCTATCCAAGAATGTTTTTGTGTTAATGGAAGAGAGACAGATGTTTAAGCGACTCTTGGCACAAAGGATTGGTGCACCATCCCCTTTGCACCACCCCTCTTTGAACCTATATCACCCGGCTTTGCACCCCCCATAGCGCCCGAGATATTGCACCATCCCTTCAACATGTATTTAACAAAACTCGACTGCTTTTTTGTACATATGTATTTGATAAAATTATCATGTATATTTATTTTTCTTTATAATTGATTTAGGATAAGCGTGAATGTGAGCTATATATTGCAAACCCACATCGAAAGGTTGCAGATGGGTTTGATATGTAACCAATTGAGTGCCACATCGCACAATTTACCCATGCTGAAAACCATTTGAGAGTTAGGGTAGACTATTCAATAGAGGGTCTGCACCATTGCTCATTCCAATTGCTAATGCGGATATATTTTATCGTGGATCAAGCACTTAGTACTTTTGTGGCATGGCTTGAACAACTTGTCGTTGTAAGTGACAATATTTTTGTTAATAAGTTGATGACTATAATGTGTGTTAACTAACTAGTTAATCATTTTTTAATATATACTAGGTACCCCAAGTGTCCCGACCTTCCCCTTCCATAAAAGTGTCCCGACCTTCCCTTCCACTACCAAACTCTCCGACCATCTACTTCTATACAACCCGGTCCAACATGTTGGTCAATTTCCCATTGATGAATTCGAAGTACATCGATTCTCTAAAGGTCCACATCACTCAAAAAAATGAACCCGGACGACCAAATTTTTTTACCGGCCGATAACATTGTGGGCTGGAGCAGTTGGTAATTCTCAACATGGAGGATCCGAAAGCTATAGTTGAAATGGATTGGGCCACGCATCGATATTAGAGTATACCAGAGGTATGTATTAAATTATTTGTACACAATAGTTGTTTATATTAGAGTATATATTAGAGTATATATATGAGGATCCGAAAGTTGTATATATATTATTTATAGGTTTTTGTACAATCGTCTTACGGTTTCAAGATAGCGGACACGAAGTATTTCTTCTTGTGTCCAAAGCGTGTATCGTTGTGTTTAAGCAAGGTAATACTGAGGAACGTATTATGGCTATTAAGAGTGAAATACAAAGTTATATCCATTCACGCTTCATGGATGCCAAGCATTTGAAGGCGACTCTTTATTTTTGGCACCACTCAATAATGGGTGAGAAATTTAGTCTTCAATCACTTGTTTAATTATTTTGAGGATTGTATTATAGTGTAAATTAATGTGTACTCATTCGTGATTCATTTACTTGCAGGCAACATTGGGTACTCTTTGCAATAAACCCTAAGCAAAATGTTGTCTACTATCGGATTCACTTCAAGGCCATTACAACGTCTCACGAGACTTCGTAGAGATGGTTGAGAGGTGTGTATGTGTAACCCTTTCATTTTAATTTGTATAATTTAATATATGTATTTTGTTCAACTTAACGTTATATATATATATATATATATATATATATATATATATATATATATATATATATATATATATATATATATATATATATATATATATATATATATATATATATATATATGTATGACGTTATTAAATGCTTTGAAAGAATACTTGGGATTATCTACTGAGTAAAACAAGATGGCTACCCATAGCTGTAAGCTTTTTAAGAATCATTCTTATAATTTTAATTGAATTTTTGGTCATAAAAATGTGACAATTAAGTTATAATCTTTTGCTTTGTAGTGTCCTAAACAACCAAATAACAATGATTGTGGGTACTACGTTATGAGGTTTATGAAAGAGATTATCACTCATGACAAAGTAACAATCCCAACCAAGGTAACTACTTAGATTTCTTTTTATATTGATATTATAATACTTACTCACATTTAATAAACATTTTAATTCTAATTTTATTTCATTTTATTTTTCAAGTATTTTCCCAGCCTTTAAAAATATCTAGAATTACTCACTTTGAACAACTTACAGCAGTAAGGGGGAGTGGTGTGTTTTTTGTTTCTAGCTTTTTGTAGCAAGTTTTGAGATTCATAATAGTTTAGTTATTATATATGTTGTATATATTGGATTTATATTATGTTGTAAGTACTTCTTAGAATGATATATATTGGATTGGAAATATTATTTGATGAATTTTGTTGATGAATTTTGTTTGAATGATATTGGATTGGAATGTATTTTTGAATTTGTTTGGAAGGGAATGAATTTATAGGTTGTAATTAAAATGGAGAACAAACCAAAAAAAAAAAATATTTAAAAAAATCAGTCAATAGGTAGCGTTTTAGAGTGAAAACGCTAGAAATGAAGTTAAAAAATTCATTCAATACCTAGCGTTTTAAAAATAAAACGCTAGGAATTGTAAAAGAGAGTTAGAGGATCCCTGGCGCTTTTCGTAGAAAACGCTAGGAATGCTAATAAAAGGTCTTTATAGCATCCCAGCGCTTTTACATAAAACGCTAGGTATGGTAGTAAAAGGGCTATATATATCCTAGCGTTTTAATTTAAAACGCTAGGAATGGTAGTAAAAAGGAGCTATGGGATCCCTAGCGTTTTTATTTAAAACGCTAGGAATGGTAGTAAAAAAGAGCTATGGGATCCCTAGCGTTTTACAGAAAACGCTAGGAATTGTAAAAAGGCGTTGGGTCAATGGCTAGCGTTTTATATAAAACGCTACGTATGTCTAAAACACGCTGGGTCAATGGCTAGCGTTTTTTAAAACGCTACTAATGGGGTGTACGCATTAGTAGCGCCAGCTTCTCTAGCGTTTTAAAACGCTACCAATGCCCAAAAAAAACGCTAGCCATCCTAATACGCTGGCGTAGTGTCTTCCTCATCTATTTAAACTTCTATTTTCATGGGCTTTGTCAACACATGAGCTACTTGCAACTCCGTTTTGCAATAAACCAGCTTGATCTTCTTATATAATCACTGCACTTAATCATGAAGGAAATGGAATTTAGTTTATGTGTTTACTTCTCCCTTTGTGACATGGGATTTTTAGCTAGATTAATGGCTGACTTGTTGTCAACGAGGAGCTCTACTTCTTCATCTGTATCGAGTTCAACTTCCTTCAGCAATGTTTGTAACTAGATTTCCAGGCACACAACATTACAAGCAGAAGTGTATTTTGCTTCACAGGATCGATGATAGTGCTACCACAGTTTGCTTCTTTCAACAATAAAAAATTCAATAATGCTATTTAGACAAGATATTAGACAAATAATGCTACAAATATACGGTTCTGTATATACTGTGGGTCCCATACCACTCAAAAGTAACTATGTCTAATACGGTGGGATTTATATTTACGGTGGAGTCCGTATATTTGTCACTATATTTTGTCACTTTACTTGTCTAAATAGCATTATTGTAAAAAATTAGTGCTTCAAAAAGCTTAAACATGTAAACCACCACTATACAACTCTGCAGATTTGGGGAACACACCGTAATCAATTGTCCCTTTCAAATACATTAGGATTCTTTTAGCTGCCAACAAGTGTGAATTCTTAGGCTCTAGAATAAATCTTCTAACCATTCCACACTGAATGATATGTTAGGTCTTGAGTTACACACATACCTGAGGCAACCAACTAGTTGCTTGTACAGTGTGCCATCAACTTTATTTCCAGTTTCATCTTTGCTCAGTATGCTTATATGTTCGTGATGATTTAGTTGTGACAGGAAGTAATATAATCAAAGTGAAATTGAAATGTTAAGGGCTAGAATAAAATTAAGCTGAGTTCGAAATGACCCATTTGGGGGAATTGAGCAAGTTTGTTACAGTTTGTTAGTAAAATGTCGTAATAATTAGTTAGAAGTTAACACTTCAGTTGAACCAATTCATTCAGATATAGCTTGTATAAATACTACGCAGTTGTTCATAGTAAAGTAATTCTCAATCTGAGAAATTTCCATCTACTTAGTGAAAGTGTGTGTGTGTGTGTGTTCTCTATCTATTCTTGTTCATCTTTCTTCTCTAGGTTCCAGCAATTCGTATACGGAAGGGCTAGGTCTGCAGGTGTTTCTGACTGAGCTCCACCCCGGACTGACCTCAAGGGGTCGCGTAAGGTTGCTCGTCCTTTGAGCAACCAAGGCATGTCTCAAGAGAGTTATTTATATTCTCTTGACTTAAATTAATGCAAGTTATCTAGTAATTTTGTGTTGAAAATATGTAAATATGTGTTAGTAATTGTTAATGAGGGTTAGATATTGATTTGTGATAATATGGCACTTTTGGTGCCTTATTGTTATTTTTAATGTGTTTGTTCAATACTACAATAAGTGATGCTACATCATCAACATGCCAACGTCAGCAAGAGAGAGAAATCAGAAAGTGACAATTTGGCGCTTCCACTTTATGTCCACTCGGCGCAGCTCTATTGGGTAGCCTAGTTGATACAGCCACCAACCAAACCACTTTTTAGGGCAACTTGTCATCTCGCAAGTGGAGGCTACTTTCGGTTGGTGGCAAGTCAAGTCCCAGCTTTTTTAAGACAAGTGGGAATAATGCATTAACAGTATCTCCCTCACAAAAGAATCATCTTCCATCTTCCACAAAATACACAACTACTACTCTCCATACTTGCTAGTTCGAATAGATAGAGCTTTTGTCTTTCTCCTCTTTCTCTGCAAATGCATTATGCAGTAACGCAAGCAAGCGATCCTCTCCTATCCTCCGCCTCACTCACTCCCAGCGACTAAGTCTCTCACTCCGACCATCACGACTTCACTTCCGCAGCTCCGATCTTTTGCTCATCGTCGGTGTTGTCTCATCTCGCCGACACCGTTCATCAACACTCCTCGTCGTCGTCGGTCTCCTTTCCACAAGCCACCCCCACACCGTGTTCATCTTGTTTCAGTTCTTCTTCCGTAAATTTACATACTTTTTGTGTTGTGTTCATCTTTTTTCGGTTGTTCTTCTTCTTCTTCCCTAATGCAGCTTTGTTAGAAAAACATTGGTTAATTAATTATTAATTAGTATGGAATCAAATGTGGTTAAAATTTCAAAAGTAGTTTAATTTTATTTGTTGAACATAGAATGCGAACTGTTAACGTTAACAACTTTAAGATGAAAAACACTCACAATAATTGGAAAATGAAAATAGAGGAAGCTTCGATTTAATGCCATTTGATAGTAAGTTATCATAGTTATGGCATTCTTTCAAATTTCTATTTGGTGTTTATTTTGTTGTCCTTATTATTTGGTCATTTCATACATGGATCTTTGATTGGTTATGTTCTCAGATAACCTTTGTGTGTACCTTGTGTCCTTATTCATCATTTATGTTATTGTTAATTGAGTTTGTAATCAATAGTTTAGGGAATAATTAATTCTTGATTTATTTTGGTTTTAGATTGTAAAGATGAATAAGGACTCTTCTGGTTTCTACAACCACAACTAAGAGGTCTTTTACAGCAATGAAAATTATCAATACTAGGTTGGGAAACAAGATGAAAGGTGGGTTTCTAGCTGATAGCATGACAATTTACATTGAAAGAAAAATTAGTGAAAAAATTAGTTCTGAGTCTATTATTAAAGATTTCAAGTCACTTGAAACGCGTAGAGCATTACTTTAAGATACATAGTTTAACTTTTTGATTATCAACTTTATGCTTAATATGATTTGCATATTTAATTTATATATTATAATAGTTTATTTTAGCGGCCCACCCTAATTATTTTTTTCAAGATCCGCCATTGCCTTTTGACCAGGCCCGGCCCAAAGGCAATGCAGATTGGGCGCCTGCACAGGGCCTAAGGCCAAAAAAAAAAGTTTAGGGGCCCCTTTTTTTGTACAGCCCAATTACTACCCCAGCCCAATAAAAAAAAAATACTAAAGTGAAACAACAAAAAACGTGAAACACAGGCACTTTTTCAATCGTTCAATTCTTGTTACTCCCCATCACAATCAACACCACCGCCTTTCTCCTCTCCCTCGTTTCTTGTCCTCTACTCCTCTTTCTTCAATGGCTTCCCCTCATTACGATTGCCCTTTCCTAGGTTATCGCCCAAAACATCAACCCCAGTGTTTGTTTTTCTTTAATTCTCTCTCTTTTAGTGATGCCCTGATTGTAATTCTTTGTTTTTAGGTGTATTCTGGTTGAAAGTTTTGAACTTTATGATTTTTTTTTATCCGGGGTTTGATCGGTTCGACTTGATGTTTCTTTGCATGTATGGGGTTTTTGGTTTGGTTTCTTTTTCATAGTTAGTGTGTTTCTTTGCTTGCTAATGGTGTGTGATGTGGTTGTTGATCAACCTTTGATTGAATTTTTGGGTTCAAAGGATTGATCAATATTGTTATTGAATTGTCACTTTGAGGTTTGACTTTAATCTTTTTGTCTTCTTTGATTTTCTGTCTAGTTGTGTGTGTGTGTGGTGAAGAGGGACTAATAGCTTATTTCTCTAGTGTGATGTTCAATTCGGTAGTTTTTGCTTTCTTATTGTGTGCTACATGGGATCGATAAAATAAATTGTGGCAAAAGAGATATTTTTGTTAAGTTTATACTTCCAATAGGAGCAATTTTAACATATAGTTTGATGGGTATAGGTTATTCAAGTTGATTTTTCTTAGTAATAATGAAGTTATAATTTATTTATAAAGTGTATTTTTGGCTCAGATTATTTGCCCCACTCTAGTATCACCAATTTTTATTCTTAGTATAAAAATATATTTATATAATAAAAAAATTGTAGTGCCCAATTAGGGGCCCAATATTGAAAATTCGCACAGGGCCCCCAAATTGTTTGGGACGGCCCTGCTTTTGACACACTCTTCTCTCCATTTTTATCGCAAAAGCAAGCTCCATTTTCAAGGTAGAAATCATCGCACTTCAATGTTGTGAAGTGATGCTACAGCAACACAGGACAGATTCATGTGAAGGACTTTGAGTAATATATCTTCTATGCTATTTAGGGCCCGTTTGGATCGACTTATTTAGGCTTATCTACTGGCATAAATACTTGTGAGACTGTTTGAGAGAGCTTATGAAAACAGCGACATGTCATGTTCATAAGTTTGTTTCTGACTAATTTCCATAAGCTCTTCAGGATAGCTTATGAAAACAACTTATAACTTATAGAAAAATAGCTTAACATGATTTTATCTTTTATTATAAAAACAACTTATGCATAAAGCGCTTATGTCATAAGCTGCTTAATTAAGCTGTTTATCCAAATGGGCCAGTTTCTTTGTATTTTATGTGATATGAACAAGGTTCTAATCCTAGTTTATGTTATCTTGTTGATGCTCATCATGAGGTAAACACTTTGTAGTTGGAATGTTTATAGATTTGTAATGAATTTTTAATAGTCTGAATGTAATGTTTTCATGTTTGCATTTTAATCCTTGTATGAAACTTCTTTCAAACTTGTTTTGAGATTTGCCAACTAAAATAAGTACATTCATAACTGCAAACAAGGTTTATGATTTGAACTCAAGGGTTAATATGAGTGAGTGGTTGTTAAATGACACTTTAACAAACCATGCTAAAACCTAGACATTCTAAAGTATAGTCCATAGGATGAAACTGTGGGTACTTCATACTTCATATACATGGGTGAACTTATTTAAGAGCTTAGACATAAAATTTGTAATGAGACCCTGACGTGAGTGACTGAAACGCACACTTCACATGCTACAACATCCAATGCTATAGCATCCGGCATTGCATTGTTCTGTTTTAAAGGATTTACACTGTGACAGGCATTTCAATTATCTTTTTACCTTGAAACCCCACAACATCTTTACTTGCTTACTTACATTTCTGTCATTTACCATATTTTTTAACAACTTGCTATTGCTACTTGGTTTCCCTCACTATTTTACTGATATTTTAAACTCTACAATTAATGTCAATCCCTTTGGGTATGATCCTTACTTTTCACTATATTAATTGTGATTGTGTATACTTGAACATCACCTTTTCGTAAAACAAATTGTTGGCGTCGTTGTCGGGGATTGCATTTAATTTTTATTGTTTAAGTAAAAGTAGAGTAGTGATCATTTTAACTCGGTGTTTTGTTCTCTGATGTTACAACATTAGATGCTATACCATATGCACATGATCAACTCACCGTAATTTCAGTTTGATCCCGAAATAAAAAGGAGATTTAAGAGGTTGCGAAGATTTCAACATCAACAAAGACTTAACATTCTTGGAAGTGGTATTATGGCTTCTGAGCATAATAGTGGCAGAGTATATGGTAGAGGTGATGGAAGAGGTGGAATAGGACTTATAATATATTTTTCAGGCTATCTGAGTGATCATGATGATGATTACAGACATCAAATCTCAAATCAGACTCCCATGGGTATGACAAATGATAGAGATAGAGCTATGAAGGAGTATGAAGTCTTTGGCTCATTTTATATTGGGTTGGAACCACAAACCAGAATCATGTTTGATGTGTGATGTTGAATTCATCTTACAATGAAGTTGTGAGCTTATAGACAACATTGCAACCAACAGCTACCAATGGCCAACGGAAAGGGTAAGTGCTCAAAAGAAAATAGTTGGGGTGCATGAAGTCAGTGATGTATCTATTTTATCAGCTCAAGTTTCCTCCCTCACCAACATGATCAAGAATATCATCACAACCAATGCTACAACATCCAACGCTGTAGCATCATCAAAAGCCGCCATAGCTTCCATTGAACAAGGCCCCCAAGAATAACTAGTTGTGTATACTATAGAGGAGGACACTTGTACGAAGAATGTCCTAACACCCCTATTTATGTGAACTATGTAGGGCACAACAAGAATAACAATCCTTACTCAAACGATTACATTCATGGATAGAAAAGACACCCAAATTTTAGTTGGGGAGGTAATGAAACTACAGTACTAAATGCCGCAACACCTTCCACTCTACCAGGATTCCCTTGTTAACAAGTCCAAAGACCACCTTCACTAGTAATAGACAACTCCATGGAAGCCCTATTGAAAGCATTTATGGGTAAGACAGAAGACTTTATGAGTGATACAAAAGCTTCAATTCAAACTCATAATGCCTCTATCAAGAACTTGGAGAATCAAGTTGGATAGATAACTATTTCTCTAACCCAAGGACCAAATGGATCACTACCTTCCACTACAAAAGCTTCAAATTCACAAACCTTTGGGAAGGAGCATGTCAAAGCCATTTCATTGAGGAGTGGGAAGGATTTGACACGGCCTCAACTGCAGTAGGTGATGGTAAAGAAAAAAATGAAAAAAATGAAAAAGAGAAAAATACATCTAATGTTATAGCACCCAATGCTGGAACATCTGTGCCATCACCTAAGTTTGTTCAAGAGTACCCTCCTCCTCATTTTCGTCAATGGTTGAAGAAGACTCATGAGGACAAAAAATTTCGTAAATTCTTAGATGTGCTAAAGCAACTCCACATCAATGTACCCTTAGTGGAAGCACTCCAACAAATGCCCAAATATGCAAAGTTCATAAAGGTTGTGCTTGCAAAAAGAACAAGATTGGGGGAGTTTGAAACAGTAGTCACGACTGAAGAATGCAACATGATCATGCAAAACAAAATTATTGGGAAACTAAAAGATCCTGACAATTTCACAATACCATGTTCAATTGGTGAATTTTATACTGGTTGTGCATTATGTGATTTAGATGCAAGTATTAACTTGATGCCTAAATCCATATTCACACAACTTGGTATTGAAAATGCCAGGACAACCACTATGACCTTTCAGCTTGCAGATAGGTCTATAGCCTATCTTGAAGGGATCATAGAGGATGTTTTGATTAAAGTTGACCAATTTGTGTTTCATACAGATTTTGTTATTTTTGATTTTGATGCAAATAACAAGGTGTCAATCATTCTTGGGAGGTCATTCCTGGCTAATGGGAAAACTCTAATTAATGTGTAGAATGGAGAATTGACCATGAAGGTCAATGATCAAGAGATCAATTTCAATGTCATGAATGCTCTTAAGTATCTTGGTGAGGGTACTAAAGAGTGTTCCTTTGTTGTCTCTTTGGATCAAGTGGTACAGAGACACTTCCACAAGCAAAATGACCATCTAGTCAGAGCTCTTGCCAATGCAGAAAAGGAAAAGCTTGTGGAAAAAGGGTCTATACAAGAAGAAATCACTGTGAAATAGGTTTGGGCACGGAGGTATGATTTATTAGAGCTTGAAGACTCAAACATCAAGAGGAATTCTCATTCTATTGAAAGTCCTCCTTCTCTTGAACTCAAAGAACTACTAAAGCATATGAAATATGCTTTCTTAGGGGAAACTGATACACTTCTATTGATCATTGCTTCTTATTTAACCAAGAATCAAGAGAATGATCTCATAACTATCCTATAAAGAAGCATAAGAAGGCTATCGGATGGAAAATGTCAGATATCAAAGGGTTTAGCCCCACGCTCTGAAGGAGGTAGTAAAGAAGGAAGTCATCAAATGGTTAGATGTTGGCATTGTTTACCTCGTCTCAAATAGTGCATGGATGAGCCTTGTTCAATGTGTACCAAAGAAGGGGGGTCTGACAGTAGTGGCCAATGAAAGGAATGAACTGATACCAACTAGAACTATATATAACTGGGTGGAGGATATGCATGGACTACAGAAAACTAAACAATGCGACCAAGAAAGACCAATTTTCATTGCCTTTGATAGATCAAATGTTGGATTGATTGGCTAGTGAGCAATTCTATTTCTTTTTGAATGGATACTCTAGCTATAATCAAATTGCAATAGTTCCTGAGTATCAAAAGAAGACAACTTTTACATGCCTCTATGACACCTTTGCATTTAGAAGAATGCCATTTGGACTATGTATTACTCCAGCTACCTTCCAAATATGCATGATGACAAACTTTTCAGACTTCATGGAGAAATCTATAGAGGTCTTCATAGATGACTTCTTAGTATTTGGGAAGACATTTCAACTCTGTTTAGCAAATTTAGAAGAAATACTCACCAGATGTGAGGAAACCAACTTGGTATTGAATTGGGATAAATGTCATTTCATGGTCGAAGAAGGTATTGTGTTAGGCCATATAATTTCCAAGAAGGGTTTAGAGGTAGCATGGCTAAGATTGAGGTAATTGAGAAGCTACCCCCTCCTACCAGTGTTAAAGGTGTCAGAAGTTTCTTTACGCATGTGATAACTCTTAATTATAAGAGTTATTTATACTTTAATGTCTTAAATTATTGTTTGTTTAAGAGTATTTATTTTAATTAGTTTATTAGAATCCGTGGTTTGTGGTTAGTTAAGGAAAAATTCTGGTTTAATCTCAATGGGCACTTTGGTGCTCTATTTTTGTGTGTTAATGTGTGTTTTAGTGTGGTGCAGTTTTCAGGTGCTATAGCACCAGTTCGGATTCCTACACTAGATGAGAGAGAAAGCGTGAAAAGGGGCTCTGCGCTAATTTCAGTGCACACCAGTGTTGCGTCAGGCCGAGACCACCTATTTTGTGTGTATATTTCTTTTATGAAGGACACATGTCCTTTTGGTCACACTAGAAGACAAGGAATTATGCTTTTAGGGTTTCTATTGGTTTCCACAACCCTACCACTATTTAAGACAGCTGAATCTCTTCTTTTTGGGAGGCTGGTCTGAGGAGGGGAAAGCTAGACATAGCTTTCTTGCTGCCATTTTCGTTTTTCACCATGTTTATTCACTAAAGCGCGAAAGTGACCGCTTTGTCGATCTTTGGGAACAAAGACTCTTTGAAGTTGTCATTCTTGGAGCATAGTGCAAATTTGGGGCTGATTTCTGTTCTTTTGCTATGGCATTTGGAGCTTAAACAGTATATTCCTCTAATTTCACTTCATCTCTTTTGTAATTTCAGTAGTATGGAACTAGATCTAGCATCTATGCTTTTCTTCATGTATTTGTTTCTCTCCATGAGTTAAACCTTTTGTGGATGGAATGCTATTAACTATGTAATGAATTTCTAATGGTTTTAATGTGAAGTTGATGTTTAGTATCTTTAATCCTTGTGTGTTAATATTTCAAAATTTGTTTTAGGAATGATCAACTAAAATAAATACTTGTTTATGAATATTGAAAGAGTTTGTAAACTTACTTCAAGGATTAATATGAATAGTAATTATTAAAGGACACTTTAATAATTCTTGTTTAAACCTAGACATAGGAGAACAAAATTCATACGGTGAACTGTGGGTGTTTAATAGCCAAGGGTGAACTTAATTAAAGTTTAGACATAAGTGTTTTTAATGAAGTCCTTTAGAAAAGTGACTGAAAGGCACGTACTGATGCTACAGCACCCAGACGCTACAGCATCAAATTTAACATTAAACCATTATTTAGAAGTTGCATAGTGAAAGGTATTCCAACTTGTTCCCATCTTAAATCCTACTATCCTTTACTTTTATTATTGTTTATGATTAAATTGTGTTCTACAACTTGTTATTTTACTTTGCTTTTACACACTAGCTTGCTTGCTAATTAAATATAGAAAATAACTCAACAATCCTCGTGGGAACGATCTCTACTTACTCTTTATTACTTGTTGCGACTGTGTATATATACTTGCACATATTGTTTTCACACAACAACATGCAGACTTCTATAGAAGGTTCTTCAAATATTTCTCAAAAATTTCAAAGTCATTGTGTCAACTGCTACAGCGTGACACTCCTTTTGAGTTTGATGAACTGTGTGGAAGCATTCCAGAAATTGAAAAAGTCACTGGTGACAACACCAGTAATAGTAACCCCTATCTGGAGCAAGTCATTTGAGCTTATGTGTGATGCTAATGACTTTGCTGTTGGAGTTATCCTAGAGCAAAGGTATGACAAGGTTTTTCATTCAATCTATTATGCTAGTAAAACACTAGTAGAAGCTCAATTAAACTACATTGTGACCAAAGTTATTGTTTTCACATATCATTCAGCCTTCAAGTATTTGATCTCTAAAAAGGATGGAAAACCAAAGCTGATAAGATGTGTTCTCTTCCAAGAATTTGATCTTGAAATACGTGATAAAAAGAGGGTGGTGAACCAAGTAGCTGATCACTTGTCTAGACTTGAAGGAGAAATTGCAGGTACAAAGAGTGGTGAAATAAAAGAATGTTTTCCTGATAAAAACTGTTAGCAGCCACTATGGCTGCAACTGATGCTGTAGCTTCCAATGCTAAAACACCATGGTTTGCTGACATAGTGAATTTCTTAGTCAGCGAGACTGGCCCACCTAACATGGCATATTAGAAGAGGAAGAGGTTTTTCTATTATGTAAAGCAGTACATCTTGGGTGACCCCTTCTTATACAAATAGTATCTAGACCAATTGATGAGAACATGTGTTGCAAAGGAGGAACAATTGTCAATGCTATAGCATTGTCATGTTGCTCCTTATGGAGGACACTTTGGTGGAGTTAGAACAACAACAAAGGTGTTGCAATCGGGATATTTTTGGTCTACACTATTCAAAGATGCTCATGAGCTTGTGAAAAGGTGTGATATGTGCCAAAGGACTGGAAACATTTCAAACAAGCATGAGATGCCATTAACCAACATCTTAGAAATTGAACTCTTTGATGTTTGGGGAATGGATTTCATGGGATCATTTCCTCCATCTTATGGCAATATATATATATATATATATATATATATATATATATATATATATATATATATATATATATATATATATATATATATATATCCTTGTGGATTTGAGATTATGTCTCAAAATGGGTAGAAGCATTGACTTTACCCACCAATGATGACACATCAGTGAGAAAATTCCTCCAAAAGAATATCTTCACCAGATCTGAGACCCCCAGAGCAATCATCAGTGATGAGAGATCTCATTTCTGCAACAAGATGATTGAGACCCTTCTAGCTAAAAATGGGGTCAAGCACAGAATCGCCACTTCCTACCACCCTCAAACAAGTGGTCAGGCAGAGTTATCCTATAGTCAAATCAAAAGAGTTCTTGAGAAGATGGTAGGATCTGCTAGAAAACATTGGTCATTACAACTGGATGATGCATTGTGGGCTTATAGAACTGCCTACAAAACACCTTTAGGAATGTCACATTATAGAATTGTATATGGCAAGGCTTGCCATCTGCATGTGGAAATGCAACATAAATCTTATTGGGCCATTAAAAATCTCAATTTCAATCATGAAAAGGCAGGTATAGCTAGGGTTAGAGGTGTCAATTTGGTCTCAAGCCCAGCCCCATTGGCCCCCTATTAAGCCCCATAAAATTTCAGCCCACTATTAATGGGGCATTTTTTAGCCCCAGCCCACACTTTTAATTTTTTTAATGGGTTAGGACCAAGGCTTGTTGGATGGCCCCAGTTTTTGTGGCTCATTCTTTTTTCACCCCCACTTTCATTCTTTCACCTCACCTCCCTCTTCACCCTCACTATCACCACCACCTCCTTCTCCCTCTCATCACCACAACAACCACCACCACCACCACCACCACCACTACCACCATCACCACATCCCACTCACCACCACCACTCACCAACCTTATTTAATATTTTTTTTTGTAAAAACTAAATACTAAATTCTTTATAGGACCGAAAACTTATTTAACTCAAAATGTTATTATTCATTTTTCTTGAAACCCAAAGGTCTGTTTTTTTTTTCTTCTGTAAAAGAGTTTTTACAATTTTTTTTACGGCACTCATCAACATAAAATGATTAAATTGATCAACTATATTTTTTTTATGAAAAAACTCATGTGCTCTGTTTTACGTAAACAAATTGTGCTATATTTTACTCAATAGTGTTGCTCAAAAATTTAAAGTGTTGATTTGGATGTTTTACATTAATTTTAAATTACAAATACTGTTGGGCAAAAATAATTATGACACTGGGCAAAAACTGCAATTTACATAAACTTATGGATCCAAGTTTTAATATTCGGAATCTGGATATGACTTATTAAGGGTGAAAACTATGTTTGACTACCATAGGGAAATTATATCCTTTCCCTACCTTAAAACGACCCGTTTGTGTTACTGTTCTTTGCTTCTATGTCTCAAAAATAAAAATAAAATAAAAAAATTTAGGGACCGTGGGCTGGCCTAGGCCAAAGCCCACATAAGTCAATGGGTAATTTTTCAGTTTCGTTGCAAAAACAAAAAATTAAGGGCCTTAGGCTGGACCTGGCCCACTGGGGCTTGAGGCCTATGTGGGCTTTTGAAATGTGGGCTTTTTGGCCCACGAGCCTTGGCCCTAGGGGCCATGTGGGGTTGGGGCTGGGCTGACCTGACCCACGTGGGGCAAATTGACAGCTCTAGCTAAGGTGTTACAATTGAATGAAAATTGGAGGAGATCATACACTTTGCCTATGAAAGTGCTAAACTCTACAAGGCTAAAACTAAGGCATGGCATGTGCAAGTTATGCTACTGCACAGGGCCGAGACCCTAATAATTTTTTGGGGGCCCTAAAAAACAAAACACGTTATATAACAGTGTTTCCGAATATGTATCAAAACTCAATGCGTTCAGTGGCGAGAAGAAGAGTGTTACGGTTTTGTAACATGTGGAGGCGAATTCAACACCTAGCCACTCCATTTTTCCCATTGTCTCTTTTTTTTGGGGGTTTGCTGCCTGTTTTTTTGTTAGCTGCATCTTTTTTTTGACTTGGGAATGCATCTCATGGTTTTTTATTTTACAATTGCATTTTGTTATTTTCTTACAATGATTTGACAAAATAATTAAATATATTATATTATATTATTTTTGGAATGTATTCAACAAAAAATATATAGCTCTTAGCTAAAAAAACATAAAAAAGTATTTGAAAATTAAGTCCATCAATTTAAAACCAAAATTATTTATATTTACATTTATTTTTAAAAAATATATTCATTGATGATTTTGACTCCCACAATAAATTACGTAAAACTCAGTCGCTGAAGGGTCTAATTTAATAAAAGTAGGGGCCCAATTTTACGTATTGCACAGGGCCCCTCAATTGTTTGGGACGACCCTGAATTCCAGATTGAAATTATTCCCTGGCAAGTTCAAATCAAGATGGTCAAACTCATTTAAATTGATAAAGATCTATCCTCATGATGTTGTGGACCTATTTGATGAAGCAACAAACACAACCTTGTCAATGGGCAAAATAGTCAAACAGTACTATGACAAACATGTGATGAGAGGTAAGTCGTCGATAAAAAGCTATTCGTAAGGCCAATTTTTATCGTAGTGTCTCGTGTGGTATAATAATTTTGTAAATTTTTTCTAAATTTGATTCATTTATAAGCTTATATAGCACAATAGAAGTTACACTCCTTTAGCACCAAATAAAAGATCTTTGTTAAAAATGTTTGTTGTCGATACGAGTGCTACAACATATTCTTTCCAACTCATTGGTTTGGTAGGGTGAAATTTATGTGAGCTCGTGACTAAATCATGTAAGTATCATTCTTTTTTGCACAACTCAATTCTAAATTAAATAACTCATGTGAATTTCACTCAAATATACAAATAGCATTGAATAAACATAAAAGTTGTGTTGGATAGAGTGTATGAAAGGTGTGTTACTTTTATTTATTTTTCCAACAAAATCAACTCTTAGTTTAGAAGAATACCAAATTAGCTTAAAACAATACTCTTAAACTTTTTAATGTCATGCTTTCATAGGATAGAAAAATGAGCTTAAGCTTTATCAAAGATATTCGAAAACATCCTAACAATATCAATTATAGTAGTAAGATAGCTTCTTTTTTTTACTCATAGTAGTAATATAGTTAGTTTTATCATAATAAGTTTCTGCAAAAATAATAGTCTACACTTGTATTTATTTTTTTATTGCCATGTAAGCTATATATATATATATATATATATATATATATATATATATATATATATATATATATATATATTAAAATGACCACTGAAAGATAAGTTTTGGGAATGCTGCATTGCGTAAGAGTTCTACTTGTATTCAATAAGACCGCGGTTCAATCCTAGTTTAAAGTATTTAACTTTTTGCATTAGCCAGCTATTTTTCCCAAAAGTAATGTGAAAAGTGGTTCGTTTTTTTTTTGACGCGATGAAAAGTGGTTCGTTAAGAATTAGATCTTCATAGATTTATAATGTAGTAAGTGAAATAAAGTACTGGAACACACAAAATAATTGTGATCACATCAATGAAATACTTTTATATATATATATATATATATATATATATATATATATATATATATATATATTGATAATGTGGCCATTACAAAAAAATTAGACTAGATCTACACTATGAAAGCCCCCACCATTTGTGAATGGTACATAATGCAACTTCGGGTATCTCGGGTATCCAAGAAATGCGAAGAAAAATAAAAAAGCATTGAAAGCCCCAACCATTTGTAGATGGTATATAATGCAACTTCGGGTATCCACGAAATGCGAAGAAAAAGAAATCCAAGAATAGATGTATGAGTTTGGAGAAAAAGGCCATTTGTTGATGGTATATAATGCACAACTTTGAGTATCCAAGAAATGCGAAGAAAAAGAAATCCCGAAGATCCAAGAAATGAGAAATGCGAGAAAAAGAAATCCCGAAGATCCAAGAAATGAGAAATGCGAAGAAAAAGAAAAAAGAAAAAGAAAAAAAGAACTTATGGTCCCGGCGGGGCTCGAACCCGCGACCTTCGGCTCATAAGACCAACGCTCTAACCAACTGAGCTACGGGACCAACATATTCAAAATAACCATAAATATAAGATACATTTAAGGTTTATTTTGTTAAACAAATAAATTATATGTTTGTCTATCCATTCATATTCTAGAGTGTTTCAATCAACACTTGCTTATAAACGATTTTCAGTAATTCATTGAAATGAAATGATAACCATTTATGAACATATATATAAATATAAAAGAAAAAATGTGTTTGGGTATTTTAAGTTTATTTTAAATTTTGGGTTTGTCCTTTTAAGTTTCTTCTCGAATTTAGTCTTTTATAGATTAAAATATTATCATGATCTTTTTCAAATGTTTCATCTATTTCTCGCTAACATAAGCCGGTGTGGCATGGTAGGTGGCTTGTACGCATGAAAATAAGTTGGTGGCTTAGAAATTTGTGAGGTTTTTCAAGGCCCTTTAATTTAATTTTAAGTTTCGATTTAGTCCTTTAAAATTTACTTTTCCAAACTTAGTCTTTAAGTTTCAATTTGACTCCATTAAAGAAAGACTGTGTGGCTGTTATAATACTGATTTGGCTATGTTCAGTACCTTGCTTCGGGATCAGATCAAATTCGAGATTGCAGTTGGTAAAATCGTTTTTGAGCTCATGATGTTCCGAGTTTGAGATCGTCCCTTCTGAGCTTGAAATCGTCGGGAGGTTGGTACCTACAGACACTCCGATGCTAAAGTCAGCAATCAGAAGTGGAGAGGAGGTACAAATGAGTGAAGTGTAGTTGATTTTCAAGGGCGATGCTTCATTTATAGAGCAGGGTCTGGCACTGAGCCATTGGATGGAGCGGGGTCGATCCTAGCCGTTGATCTCGACTTCGTCTCCGCAGCTAAGGTTTAGGCCGAATCCAACGTTGGATTGGGCCTCTCTTTGAGTGGAATGGGTTTGGCCCAATCCAAAACAGGCTATAATGATGTTGAGGTGACATATACAAATAGATTTAAAATAAATAAATTATTTTTCTAAAAAAAACCGATGTTAAATTCAATTAGGTTTTTTCTCTTTTTACAATAATTGAAGTGTAAAAAGCACTTCACAAGTTTATTGAAAAAAAGAAGAAAAAAATTCAAGGGGCTCAAACAAGCACATCATTTTGATTGTTTTAGTTTAGCAGACCGAGTTTGGTTCGATAATTATTTGTGCTAAAAACTTTCTGAGATTTTTGCTTTAGTCTCTTCCATTAGATTTTGAAATTACTTTATCAAATATTGTAAAAAAAAGAAAGATAAAGCTAAATAAATACGTAGGGTTTGCTTGATTGTACTCGTTAAAAGCGGTTTTCGACTACTAAAAGTTTTTTTTTACAACAAAATAGGGAATAAAATAAAATTTTCTACTTCTAAAAGTTAACAAACTAAAAAATTTGTTCCTTCTTATTTTTTTAAAAATAGATTTTTTTTTTGTTTTCAAATGCCAAATTACACAATATGAGTAAAGTGCTATAAGTAAAAAAAAAGTTAAAGAACCGAAAGTACTTGGATGAGATGGTAGGAGATTCTTCCAGCTTAATCAAGGTCTTGGGTTCGAATCCAGCCTTGAGAATGCAGCAGTGTTAAATCTCTTGAGGGAGTGATTTGCCACTCATTGTGGTCCTACCCGACTCGAGGGATTAGTGTCTGCAGTTGCGCGCAGAGCATACCCGATTTATAAAAATAAAAAAAGTAAAAGAATTTAACATCATTTATATATAATATAGTAAATATAGTAATACATGGAGTTCTAGTGAGTCGACAGAAAGGGTTCAAATGATAGATTCTCAGAATTTGAGGACTGAGATACCTCTTAAAGAAGGGTTTAAGTGAGGAAATAGACTTTGAATATATTTCATTTGATACCAATTAAGAGGTCAATACAATGCTTATATATGCTAGTGCATACACACTATAAGGTGGTTATATCACCCACACAATATTAACAATGTCACCTAACAATGTCAAAAAAAAAAAAAACAATGCCACCTAACAACTAATAAAGGAATATGTCTAAAAAGCCCTTTCTAAAATACCCTAAAAGAATAATTATTTTATTGACCCCAATGATCATATCATGAAACTAAAACAAGATTAGTTATATTGATTCAGATCTTGTGCTTCAAGATTTTCAAAGAACTAAAATCCCCTGCCTCCAGGTCCAGCATTCGTGCTCATACTTTACTAGCTGTTATAGCTGACTTTTTCTTCTCCTATATACTCATAAGTATTCAAATAATTATTAATATATTAGATTCCCATAGATTGGGATCTATGTGGTCAAACACACAAGTAGTAACCTTCTCTTTAAAGAAGAAAATCATGGTCATGACAGCTTATATCACTGACAATTTGATTTTCTCTAAAGTTAATATATGCTAACTAATCTTTATAACTTTAACACTAGTAATATGAACACTTAACATTTCAATAAAGTTGATTTTAGTAATTTAAAAAGTGTTTTTTGGATTATACAAAGTAATAAAATAAGGCTAATACTATATTATGTATATTAATATAATCACTAAAATCTAAACCTCGGATCCATCAAAATCTGTGACCAATGAAAGGGGAAGCAGTAGTGGCCTAGTGGGTGGTTCCGTGGTTGAATGCTTAGTGCAACTTTTAATTAAGTAACAGTGATATTAAGATGTTATTTGTGGTGTTATATTCCTTTCATATAGTTCTTTTTTGTTTGTTTGAATAATGACAACTCAGTCAGTATATTGAAATTTACCAATACTTAAAAAGTCTACGATCTAGATGATAATGCAGACCACCCTGGAGCAAAACTATGACTTTGGTGACCATTAACCTGAAAAATAAATAGTTGATTGACACCTTTTGCCAGACTAGCTTTCTAATTCAAAAATAGCCAGGTTGAAACCATGCAAATCTCCTATTCATGTGTGAAAATCTCATGTAATTGGTAAATTTTTAGTCCTTGAAATCGGTGTTTGACAAACTGAACTAACCACATGGCTTAACCAGTTAAATCATGAACTGATATCATCTATGGTTTGATTATTTCAGTGGTTCGATTACAGTTTCATCTCGATTTGAACAAACTAATTCGGAGGTATCCAATTCGGTTTTCAACACAGTGATTGAAGTTGTACATTAGAGACCGAAGTAACAAATAATTTTCAAAGACCAAGTTGACAATGCTATATGTTCTCGTGAACAAGATGGGGGTGGTACAGTCCTAAAGGTGGTAACCTTGCTAAGGGAGACCTCTCAAGTATGAGGGGAAAAAAATCCTCAATACAACAATAGCCTGCATTATTTATACTAAGGGTCCATACGATACTCTACTTCGTCGGGTAGCCGGATGACCACTACTTCTCGTATGAGCCAATAGTTGTTTGCCACATCCTCTTTGCTTGTTTTCTAGTCGGACACGCCTTGGTCTATGCAGAGTCCATACGACGGCGCAGGATGTAACACCCCAATTTTCGTATGAGTAAATTTTTATTTATGCACAAATATGATAATAAAGTCGTGTGATATATATATATATATATATATATATATATATATATATATATATATATATATATATATATATATATATATATATATATATATATTGTGCATCTTTTGCCTTGTAAATATTTTAGTTATTTTGTAATTGATTTTATATATTAATTTATGTGTATTTGAGATATTACTATTTTAGCTGTTTAAATTGTTTTATAAAAAAATTTAGTGTTTGAGGTATTATTTAATTAGAAAATAATATCTAAGTTAAGGAAGTGTTTCAATAATGGTTTTTTTTATTAAAAATGGGCTTTTAAAAACGATTTGAATTTGATTTTTATTTGTTTGTTTTACTTGCATGCAACCCCATTTCTTTTGATGGATACACCCCCTGCCACACTTAATCTTTAGCCTTTAATTATAGTTGTCCATGATTAATGCTACCGTACACGATGTAAAATAAAAGAAAAGAAAGAGAACAATCATGTACAATGAATGCAGCTATTGGATTACTTTGACCTTTCAAATGTGTTTTTGTTAAGTTATTTAACAAGTGAAATATAAATGAATATAAGCTATCTTGAGATTTAGTATGTACAATGTAGTACACTAGTTGTACCTAGTCATCGACTTTATTTAGTTATGATAATAAACATGAATATCATTTACACAATAAGTACCTAGATATAAACTTAATCTATGGTTTTAGTATTTTATATTTTCGTTTTCAAGCTATTTAAAGTGTAGTTTAGTTTAAATTCTCAATATTTCAATATATTGCTTTTAAATGATTTTAGCGACATACACATGATTATATATTTATCGATTAGTAATGATTATTTTGTTTATGGTCCTTTCCTTTTGACGTGCTGGTGATTATATATGGCTATTTATGGAGAAGAAGTAGAATTACTGTTGAGACCGAACAAAGCTTCCCAGGACATCAGCGTGCACAATCTAAGGGAAAAGACTATGTGTATAATTACTAAGCTTGGCAAAGGTGAGTGCTCCTCGTTTGGGGTACCCGTTACCCGATTATGTTTATGTGCTATTTGTTATGTGTTGTGTGAGAACCATTGTAGGAGCAAGGGACGTAATGTATTTTAAGTCCTGCTATGTGTTCATTGTAGGAGCAATGAACAAAATAGCTTAAATGTGAATATGTTTATCTCTTGATGATATTTGTGACTATATGTAATTGTGATTGATGTGTTTGTGTCATGTGCAAATGTTAAGTTGTTTTCTCTCGATAGATGAAAGGTGTTTAATGAATGATTGGGTGGGATTCTTGAGATTTCCTGTGTTGTGTGTTCAGTCGATTTTCCCTGTTGAGGTGATGGTGTGATGCTCGGAGTGACTATGAGAGATAATAATAGGGTCTAGTTATCGATTATAGTCCTTACGAGACATAGTTACGACTAGAGATGATGAGTATAGGGTAAGTTATCCCTTAGTTGTTGATGAATACATTTGGTCCTAGTCTTTCTATTGAGGATATTTCAATAGAGGTCGTCGTCGTTGTTGTTGTTGCTGGTGTTGTTGTTGTCGTCATCGTTGTTATTGTTGTTCCCGTTGATGTTGTTGTTGTTGATGTTGTTGCTGGTGTTGTTGTTGTCGTCATTGTTGTTGCTACCTTTTTGTGGTTGTTGTTGTTAGTAGGGCGTTATCGGGCAAGATACCTCATTCGAACATGGTATCCCGGTCCTGCAGTTGTAGTTGTTGTTAGTAGGGCGTTATCGGGCAAGGTATCCCGTTCGGGCATGGTATCCCGGTCCTGCAGTTGTAGTTGTTGTTAGTAGGGCGTTATTGGACAAGGTATCCCGTTCGGGCATGGTATCCGGTCTTGCGCTTGTAGTTGTTGTTAGTAGGGCGTTATCGGGCAAGGTATCCCGTTCGGGCAAGGTATCCCGTTCGGGCATGGTATCCCGGTCCTACGCTTGTCATTGTTATTAGTAGGGCATTATCGGGCAAGGTATCCCGTTCGAGCATGGTGTCTCAGTCCTGCTGTTGTCGTTGCCGTTGTTAGTAGTGTGTATCAGACAAGATACCTCATTCGGGCATGGTATCCCAATCTGGTTGTTGTTGCTGCTATTGTTGTTGTTGTTGTTGTTGTTGTTGTTGTTGCTGCTGTTGGTTGTATCCTGTTTGGTCTGCTGTTCTTTTTGTTGTTGTTGTTGTTGTTGTTGTTGTTGGTTGTATCCTGTTTGGCCTGATGAGGATTGGGTAATCATCCTCTGATTTAGGAAAGTGTGATTGACTTCGGTTTGTACTCGTGTTCGTATGGATTGGACTGAGTTGTCAGTGGCGGTAGAATTTGATGTGTTTACTTGTTGTGCTAATTGCCTAGTTGTTATTCGTTGATTGTGCATGCTGTTTGAATACTTCTAGTTGCATGAGTGCTTGTTAGGTGTTGGGTGTGTGTGTGTGTGTTGGGAACACTCACTGATATTTTTATCTCATTATTTCCATTTCTTGTTTTTTTTACAGTGAACCAGCAAGAAGCATTCAAGATAGATTATTGTATTAAATTTGTAATGAAGTAATTGATGCGGAATTTATAAACGAAGTTATGATGATGTGAAGTTATTTTGTATCGAGAGATAACTAGTATTATTATATTTATAATGAAATAGAAATTAAAGTCATCACACTGTTAGTTTCGTACTGTTGATGTTTTAAAGTCAATGATGATAAATATTTAGACGAAATGATATTTTATAAAAGGTACAGATATATGATTTTAGAATGAATAAATTATGAACGTGGCATTTTTTTATGAATAAATGATTTTTCTTATTTGAATATTAACACAAAGGGTTTACAAAAGAAAGTAGAGTTTATTTTTCCTCAAATTGTTCCGCAACTACGTTTTTGATATAAAATAAGTTATAGAAAAATAGGGTGTTATATGCGGTACGACATGTGTTGCTCGGGCTGTCCATTGCGCTCCTCGGTCTTTGGACTACCTTGGTCGACAGTCCAGACACCTCGATACGCTATACACTTCGTGAGACAAAATTAATGATTAAGATATCATTAATCCAAGCAAATGCATTTTCCTAATCAAATTGCAAATGTTAAATCCTACAAGCCAACCACACGATATCCCAAAATTCTATATTATGCTACTATTTTATTAAAAGTTGATCAACGAAAGTTGATATATCTGATCTAAATTTCGAACCATATATTCTGTTACCGACTAACATATAGTATAAACAGTACAAAGCAATTGATTCTTTATCAAAGTATGTATGGCTGTCAAAATCTATATTTTATCATTTTCAAAACACTTTTTTCTTGGAACTTTGACCCTTGTTACCCAAAACCAAAACACACCCGAAACTAGACTTAGCTGTATTCTACTTTCTTCTATCTCTCTCTGTCAAGTTGTATATTATATATTAAACATGATATGCTTGGTAAACAATCAATATTGTATGACCAAAAAGCAATAATTAAGTTACACAAAAAAATCATTATACATATTTGACTTAGAAGTACCTAGCTAGATCTTACATTAATAACCTCTCAAAAAAAAATAAAAAATGATCACAACAATGAAGTTAGAATTACAATCCAATACAATTTCTTGATGAAGTAATTCCACCATCAACAACAAGATTATGACCACTAACATATTTAGATTCATCACTAGCAAGATAAAGTGCAGCTTCAGCAATATCATGAGGTTTCAAAGTTGTTCCTTGTAAATTAGCTAACCCTCTAACAAACTCTTCAATTTTCTCAACTTCTTCAGGAAAGGGAACTCCGAAATTCATACTTTCATCACCCTCATGATTTCTCCATCCATTCACAAGCATAGAAGTTGCAACACCAAATGGTGAAATACAATTAACCCTAATACCATACCTTCCTAATTCACATGCTGCATTCTTTGTTAATCCAACTATTGCATGCTTTGAAGCTGTATAACCATGTGGACCAAGTCCTCCCATAACACTAGCTACACTAGCTGTAGAAATTATACATCCAATTTTTCTAGGAATCATTACCTTTGCTGCATGTTTCATCCCTAAAGCTACTCCTTTTACGTTAACACCGATGACTCGGTCGAATTCGTCCGGGTCGAAATTCACAATGCTTTTGTTCTTGGATTGGTTTCCAAGAACACCCGCATTGTTGAACATTATATCAAGTTTTCCATACTTTGAAACTGTGGAAGTGACTAAATTCTCAATATCTTTTTCCATGCTTACATCACAATGGGTATATGTAGTTGCTGGAGAGAGAGAATTTGCAAGCATTTTTCCAATTTCGTCCTCAACATCACCAATCACTACCTTTGCACCATGTTTCACAAAAAGTCTCACTGCTGCTTCTCCAATTCCCCTAGCACCACCAGTTACAATAGCAATTTTGCCTTCCAATCTATAAAAATATCAAAATTATTATTATTATTTCATAACATCGCAGAGATATGAAAGTTATAATATATACTTTGGATATAGAAAATTTAGTACCTTTTATATGAAGGAGGAGCAAACATGTTTTCTGTAACATGTGGATGAACAGCTTGAAGAGGTTTCTCAGATATTACACCCACCATGATTGAGATTTGAAAGGGAGGAAAAGAGAGGGGATCGGAACTAGAGATGTTAGTTGAATGCCAAGTACATGGAGTTACAAGAGTCTGCCTATTTATAGTCGCACAAGACAAAAGTCAATTAGTTTTAAATTAACTGTTGGTGTAATCGTGCATTCGCATCGATTGGACTTTATTTTGCAAATATATATAACAATTCCAAAATATATATATATATATATATATATATATATATATATATATATATATATATATATATATATATATATATATATATATATTATGTTTATTTTTATGATATTCGGTTAAAAGTCTTAGGTTTAAAAATAATAAGAAACAAAAGTCAGCGAGTGTTCGCGTGATTTTTAATGCTGAGCCATGTTTTGAATAAAAATAAAGTGGTCTTCTTTTTTATTTTATTTTTTATTTTACATAAGCACTCAATGCATTTCATTTATAATCGGATCGTTAATACACGAAGGAATGTCACGAGACTCTTGCGGACTAAGCGTAAATAAGGTCACCATTGCGAGGAATGAACAACCTTATTAGCGATTCAAAAATAACTACTTTGCTAGAATTAAAAGCATCAACCACCATCTTCACGTTTATCTCAAAAATAACATCCTTAAAGCCCAATTCATGAACCCAATTGATAGCCGGATGCAACCGCTGCGTTTCACCCAAACGCACATCAGACATTGGAGTAAACCTGTGAATTTTGGCTCGAATGAAGCTCCCCAAGGGATCACGGATACATAAATCAATCTCAACCTTATTTTCAAAGAAAGAGAAAGAGGCATCAATGTTGTATTTCACACTCTGGTTGCAAGACTTGCTCCAAGTTACTTCACTAGGACCGGGGCAAAAACTGCTGCTAGCACCATCGAGACTCACGAGACCGCGAGCCTAAGACCAATCGCTATAGAGAGAAGAACCTGTGCAGATAATAGTATTAGTGTAACGCCCAGATAATTTAATTAATTATTTAATTAAATTATTTCGGTATTTTATGAGTATTGTCGTATTAAAATATTAATATAATCACTACAAAAAACACGGTCATTAGCGAGGGAATTTTCGGTCGCTAACATGCCCAATTCCGTCGCTAATTCCCTCCTCGCTAATGGAAATTAGCGAGAGAAATGTGTTCCGTCGCTAATTAGCGAGGGACGGTCCCTCGCTAATTCCCTCGCTAATGCTGACAGCACGCTTCCCGAGTCTGACTGACACACTTATCAATATGAATTTATTATTATTATTATTATTATTAGTATTAGTATTAGTATTAGTATTAGTATTATTATTATTATTATTATTATTATTATTATTATTACTGTTGTTATTATTATTATTAGTATTATTATTATTATTGTTGTTATTATTATTATTATTAGGCTTAATTACAGTTTTGGTCCCCCTATTTTCACTAACTCACGATTTTAATCCCCCAAGAATTTTTTTCACGAATTTAGTCCCCCTATTTTCAGTAACTCACGATTTTAGTCCCCCAAGAATTTTTCTCACAAATTTAGTCCCCCTATTTTCACCAACTCATGATTTTAGTCCCCCTATTTTCGCAAACTCACGATTTTAGTCCCCCTATTTTTCCTAGAGGAGACTTTGATTTTAAAAATTGGAAAAATAGGGGGACTAAAATCGTGAATTTGCGAAAATAGGGGGACTAAATTCGTGAAAAAAATTATTGGGGGACTAAAATCATGAGCTAGTGAAAATAGGGGGACCAAATTCGTGAAAAAAATTCTTGGAGGACCAAAATCGTGAGTTAGTGAAAATAGGGGGACCAAAACTGTAATTAAGCCTTATTATTATTATAACCAAAATTTCCAAAGAGAGAGAGGGAGGAGTGAGAGTGGTGGTGGTGGTGGTGGTGTCGTAGAGAGAGAAGAAGAAGAAGAAGAGTAAGGGAGAAAGAGAGTGAGATGTATGTGGTGGTGGTGGTTGTGTGGTGGTGGTCGTAGAGAGAGAATGAGAAGAGTAAGGGAGAAAGAGAGTGGTGGTGGTGGTGGTGGTGGTGGAAGAAAGAGAGTGAGAGAAAGAGGTATGTGGTTGTGGTGGTGTGGTGGTGGTGTGGAAGAAAGAGAGTGAGAGAGAGAGAGAGGTTGTGGTTGTGTGGTGTGAAGAGAAAAAGAGAAGAAAGAACATGGTGGTGGCGGTGAGAGAAAGCTCCAAAAGAGAGGGGTTGTGGTTGTGTGGTTGAGGAGTGAGAGTGGTTGTTGTAACACCCCCTTCTACGTACGCTAATATTTAACTTATTTAAAATCAAGTGTTTTAAAAATTTCGGTCATACACACACGAGGTGCCACATTTAAACAAAACACCTCAAATAACTCCAAAATAATTAAATAAAATAAACTCCAAGTACGGGATACATAGCACCGTAATTAACATAAAGTGAAACCAATCGCAGCGGAATATAACAAAACTCAAAGTACGGAAATACAAAACCAAAATGGAAACATAAAATGAAACGACAAGTACTAAACGCCCCCCGGTGCTACGTATCAGAGCTGACTCGACCAAACTAGAAGAAGGTACCCAAGTCACCTTCAATCGCGGTCACACCCTGCACGTTGCCGACATGAGAAGCAACATAAAGCAGTAGGGTGAGTCTCTTTACATAAGTAATAACAAATAAAACAAGCAACATAATAGAGCAGACAACTAGCACACCAAAATACAGTCATATTCAATACACCATTAATTTATAATCATCCAAGAAATCACGTAAATGTATGTAAGTGTATGAGATGCAGTCCAAAACTCCACGGGCATATGCATGTGGATCCATCACCAAAATAGCCTTGAGGGCATTCACCAAAATATTTTATGAGGCCGAGGCCTATTCACCAAAAATGCATATGATTATGCGACACCATGACTATGCACCATAACACCAAAAGCACCAACTTATGCATTAGTATGCTCACCAATAGTTTATTTACTCACCAACACCAAGAGAGGTCATAGACCCGCAATCACCAAAATATATTCACCATTAGTATGCATCACCATAAAGAACATCCCTACAAGGACTAAAACAGCACCCAAAAGGACTAAAAGAACACCAAGGACTAAATTCACACCAAAGGACTAAAACCACCCCAGGGACTAAAGCCACACCCAGGACTAAAACCATCGCCAGGGACTAAACCAACACCTAGGGACTAAAACAACACCTAGGGACTAAACGACACCCCAGGACTAAAACACACCAAGGACTGAAACAACACCTAAACACAGGCGCACACTGCAGCGCCATAGGCTGCCAAACTGGCGCCCTTCACCTAGACACAGGCGCATGATGTTGCGCCTTGGGCTGCCAAAGTGGCGCCCATCACCTAGACACAGGCGCATGATGTTGCGCTGGCCGCGCAAAATGGCGCCATCACTAAAGCACATCGTCGACACTGCGGCACACACAGGCGACCCAAATTGGCGCCCTGCCATTAGACACTAGCACAACACAGTGCATTTGGGCAGCCAAAATGGCGCCCTGCACTAGAACACCAACACACACAATGCAATTGGGCAGCCAAATGGCGCCCTGCACTAGAACACCAGCACACACAGGCGCATTTGGGCAGCCAAAATGGCGCCGCACGCCACACTGCGCAACACAAGCGCATTTGGGCGGCCCAAATGGCGCCAGGCGCAACACAACAACACACACACACGCAAAGACAGCGCACGGGCCTGCCACACTTGGCGCCCCGCGCGTGCTAACACCAAGACTCACGCAACACCCACCAGCGCCTGGCGCGCCGGTTCGCGCTTCTTGCTGCGCACTCCTCGCAACACACACACACACACACACACACACACACACACACACACACAGTGACACAGGCGCGCAGGGCATGCCAATTTGGCGCCCTTGCCTGCGCCACACACCAACGCAACGCACCCAGCAACACACAGGCGCCATTAGGCGCACAGTTCAGGCCAATTTGGCGCCCCCCAGCTCACAGCACAACCCGATAGCAACAACATACATAATACCATCAAAACACTTTAATTCAAGCAATTTAACAAACACCCTACATTCACCATAATTCCTCCCATTTAATTATATTGAATTAACAACTAAACACCTTAACCCAATCGACATACACCAACAAATTCAATTTCAACAAGGAAACAATATCTACATTCAACAACAACACCACATAATCATGACAATCAATTAACATAGTCATTCAATTCAATGAAATCACTCCTAACACCTACTCCTATGGAGACTAGTTCTATGAGTTATTAAGAATGGAAAGAGAGCCCCCTTACCTTTGTTAATTTGAAGGAAATTCCCAAGCTTCAAGAATTCCTCCAAGACACCAACAATCCAAGCTTCCTCTTCTCCTTGAGCTTCACGTAAAACTCCATCCTTTCTCTCCTTGCCGTCGCGATCTCCCTCTCACACTTCTCACTTTCTAATTTTTTTGATTTCTCTCCAATAAGGGTTTCTCCTAAGACCCAAGGGTTTTACTAATTGGGTTTGGGCCACTTAACAATAATGGGCCCTATTTGCACACCCTTAATTACTTAGACACCACCTGAAATAAAATAGACTTCTAATTAATTAATTTATTTAGATAAATATTGCAAGCCTCTAATAACTTAATCAAATAATTAATTAAATTATTTCGGGGCGTTATAGTTGTGGTGTGGTGGGGGCGTGGTGGTGGTGTTGGTGGTTGTGTGGGTAAGAAATTTGTGAAGAGAAGAATGAGGGAGTTGTGAGTGAAAAATAAGAGTGAGTGGTGGTGGTGGGTTAGAGTTTATAGGTGAGAGAGAGAGAGAGAGTAGAGGAAGAGGAAGAGGAGAGGAGTGAGGGTATTGTGAGTGAGAAAGAAGAGTGAGTGGTGTGGTGGTGGGAATGAGAGAAGAGGGTTAAAAGTGAAAGAGTGAGAGAATGGGATATTCGGTCAAAAAGTAACTGGACATTAGCAAGGGACATCTCATTTCCCGCCGCTAATCGTCACTCGACATAGTCGGATCGATGCAACAATACCAAATCAGCCAGCAACGTTCAGACATTAGCGAGGGACTTGAAGTTCCGTCGCTAATTCCCTCGCTAATTGTCACTCTGCAACAGTCAAATCAGCCTGCAATAGTCAAATCAGCCTGCAACGTTCAGACATTAGCGAGGGACTTGAAGTTCCGTCGCTAATTCCCTCGCTAATGGTCACATTAGCGAGGGACTTGAAGTTCTGTCGCAAATGTCTATTTTTTGCGAGGGACAAAATTTCCCTCGCTAATTCCCTAGCTAATCCTCATTTTTTTTGTAGTGAATGTTTTACTTAAATGAAGAGAGTAGTGCCCAGTAATTACGGAGTGGTAGGAAGAGGCCCAAGAGCCCAAGCCCAATGACTTAGGTTCCTAGGCGCTAGGGTTAGAGGGGAGCGCCTCAATTGGGAGAAAAAGAAAAGAAAGAAAGAAAGAAAGAAGAGAGTGCGAAGAGAGAAGAGGAATCGGCGATCAAGAGAGAGAAGAGGGAGAAGGAGTTTCGTTGCTGTGGTTTCTTTGGTGTTTTCGTAGAAAGATCATCGTATTCGGCAAAACCTAAGGTAAGGGTGGTGGGTTCTTGCTCTATAATAGGGTTTATGATGGGGTTTATGTGGGAGTTAGGTCCTAGGTTGTGATTTGATTATGTTTGATGTGCTATTTGATGATTTTGATTGTATTTGTGATGATTATAATTGGTTTTGGTGATTGATCATGATGAGTTTTACTTGCTTATGGTTTCTGTGCGTTTCTGGACACTGTTTCGGTCTTTCTGAAACTGGTACTGTTTGGTTGATCCAAAAATTATGTGGTTGATTGTTTTTGAAAATAGACTTAAGGTCGGTCGTTTTGGCACTGGTTTCGTTCAATTTGGAGTTGTGTAGCTCAAGTATGAGTCTCCAAAGTTAGGTCAAATTTCTGGAATCAAACTGTGAGTAGGTTCGGTTTTTGCAGGTTTTGTGTTCTCAATTGAACTCCATTTTGAATGATTCTTGTTTGATTGAAAAGTAGACTTAATTCTCTACGAAATAGGCACTGGTTTCACGAAATTTCATTAAGAAATGAGAAAGAAAATTTGGTTGCAAGTTGGGTAAAGAGTCCTGTCCGATTTTGGGACCTCAGTGTAGTGATTTGAAAAACTGTACCAACTGGATACTTATTTTGAAAAATGAAAATCATAGGTAGAAACTACACTCAGAGAGCTTTCCAATGAGTGGTCTTTTGTTGAAATCCGATGTCGTTTGCTATTTTAATTAATTCGCCGAAGTAGGTGCAATCTTTGTAGGAATTCAGCACTCAGGCCGTGTGCCGCCGTGGCGCTCGTGTTGCGTCTTCTTGTGTCCAAGTCGTGTTGCGTTTTGTGTCTAAAACTGTGTTGCGTTTTGTGTCTAAAACTGTGTTGCGTTTTGTGTCTGAAACTGTGTTGCGTTTTGTGTCTGAAGCTGCACTGCGTTTTGTGTCTAAAACTGTGTTGTGTTATGTGTCTAAAACTATGTTGTGTTTTGTGTCTGAAACTGTGTTGCGCCAGGGCGCCATGTTGCTGCCCTGTTTGGCGCTCTGTGTGGCTGTGTTGCCACTGGGCACCAGTTTGGGTCTTTGACCATTTTATTGTGATGTTGTTGATGATGATAGATCTAATGACCAAATTATGATGATGATGATGATGATGATGATGATGATGGGTCTATGACCTTTTATTTGATGTTAGTGTTGATGTTGTTGTGTCACTTAGATGGCTATGAATGTTGATTGTCCATGGTGTCGCATGCATTACATGTGCATTATTCGAGTGATATAAGGTTTCGGCCTTCGAGCTGTAGATGATGATGATGCTCAAAAGCGATGATATGCCCGATTGGCAAATTTATTTGATGATGGTACCTCATGCATATGCCCGATGTGGGTTGCATTTCATACATATATTCATATCATTGTGATACTTCCTTGGTAGTTATATATATGGATGTGGTAGTTATATATGTATTGATGTGGTTGTGTAGTAGTTGATGTAGTGTTGTACTCTAGTATATTCTCTATCATTTATGCTATTATATTGTTAGAGACTCACCCTTCTGTTTCAATGTTACCCCTATGCTGGTAACGTGCAGGTAACCATATGTGAAGGCTTGACTTCCTTCATCTTTTGAGTCGGTCGTCGCTCTGATACGTAGCACTCAGGGGAGGGGAACGAACACTAGTTATTAGTTGATTTTGCTATTGATTGTTGAACTGTTTTATTGATGATGATTATTGTAACACCCCCTTTCTAGACAACCGTTAATCACTGTATTCTATCAGAGTTTTTAAATTTAAAATCACGAAAGGGAATGTCGCATTTCGACGCTATTAAAAACAATCAGCTCATAGTCAAAATCATAAGAAGTTCATAAAATATTAAAATGATACGCAGCACATAGTTTAGGGTCGGGCCCTCAAACACCTGTTTTAGTTTACAGTTCCGAAATAAATGACGCTTCCCACACAGCGGAAGAATTAATAGGTTTTCACAAATTACTTAATACATCATCAATGAATGTCTAAAGCATCAAGTAATAAAATAAAATACGACTACGCCCTCCCCCTGGTGCTACATATCAGAGCTGAGACACGACTACTAGTAGACAGGCATAAGGGTGCCTTCACTCGCGAGTACCTGCAGCGTTGCCACAGGAGAGCAACATTCCAAGCAGAATGGGTGAGTCTTTATATACAAATAATAATAGATAGGATAGGCATTACATATTGGCAAGGCAACAGGCACAATTAATTCACCACATTATCAACACATCATCAATAAATTCATTAACATGGGTATGATGTTTATGCATGTATGCAACATGCATGAGGATCCTTCATCACCACTATTTGCCCGGAGGGCACTCATCGCTGGGACCGAGTCCCACGTCGCTTTGGTCAAGCCTACACATCGCTTTATGCATATGCATCATGAGGTTCTATGTTGATGCACCACAACACACATATTGTCACAACTTATTAGGCTCACCATTTATTCAATTATTTACTCATCTCTATCTCTTCAACAGCTTAGCCTGAGGGCTGCCCATCACTTTTGGATCAAGTCCCACATCGCTTTCACACTACACTTAATTTATAATTTAATTTATACTCGCATTAATGTTTTAGCTCACGATTACTCCACAACACAACGGTTGGACCAACTAACCCCTAGGGACCATAAGACACACAGGAACCACGCTGGCGCCACTTGGCGCCACGGGGCAGCCACTTTGGCGCCCCATCGCAACACACTCACACGCTCACATGCACAACCAGCCAATGGCGCACACTAGGTCGCCATATTTGGCGCCGCACCCAAGACACACACACACAAGCAGTTGCGTGCAAAGAATCTGGCGCCATTTGCACTGCAGTTTGGCGCCCTTCGCCTCGCTGCACACCCCACTCGTAAATCCAAAGAAGACACCAGCGCTAATTACCCCAAAGACTTGGCGCCACCTCAAAGACTTCACTGCACACATGCATTTCGGGCATGCCATTTGGCGCCCCTCCCTCGGTTCACTCACAATTTCCACACGCAGGCGGCCAATTTTGGCGCCGCCAAAGACACACTGCACCACACGACGCAGACACACGCCCTAGGCGCACTAATCCTAGCAAAATGGCGCCAGGCCGATACACTCCACACACTTCACACTACCCTTTCATACATTCAGCAACACCTCTTCCTACAACACTACATGCATAATTCACGCCATCTCAAAGAACATTCATTGAACATATCATCAATTACCATACAACTAGCATAATTTCACATTTCTCTTTATTGAGGAATTTCACAACCAATTAGTATGCACATCCCAAACACATATTCATTTATATTCATCAAAAGACCATAGCATTCAAATCGGACTGTAACCCAAAGAAGGCTATTACGGTTTCACAAGAATAATCCACATTCACTAAAACAACAATTCTAATATCCTACCACTCAACCAACACCTAACACAAATCCTAAGGATTATTATAGGTATAGAAAGAGTCCCCATACCTTGAAGGATTGAAGAGCTCGAAATCAACAAGCCACGTAATCACCACAACACACGTTCCTCCTCTCTCTTCTCGCACGCACGCGCGAGTAGCAGGAAAAAACAGAGAAAGGGAAAAAAACACAACGATGGAGGTGAGAAATTGAAGGTTACAAAGCGTGAATAGGGAGGAAAAAGGAAGAGAAGGGATTGAAAATCGTTACCTATTGAAGAGCTTGAGAAGAAGAATTTCGCTTTCCTCCTCCTCGTTCGCGTCGCTAGTTCTCACTCTCGCAAGCTCTCTCTCGCGATTTTCGTTCGCTGCGTTCCTTTGGATGGTGAGTGAGATCCATCGTAGGGTTTGGGGTTGTTAGTGATGGGCCTGGGTCACTTAATGGCTTGGGCCCTAATTGCACCCCTTTAGTTACTCAGCTAGACCCCCTCTGCAATAAAATTAATTCCAACATTATTACTCAGTTTAAATCAATACTGTAATCCCTCAAATAACTTAATTAAATAAATAATTAAATTATTTTAGGGCGTTACAACTCTCCCCCACTTAAAGGATTTCGTCCTCGAAATTACCTGAGTCAAACAACTCCGGGTATGCTTCTTTCATCTTACTCTCCAATTCCCAAGTCATGCTCTCACCCACGGCTCCTAACCAAACCACTTTCACTAAATTGATCTCCTTGCCTCTTAACACTTTCACCTCACGGTCTTCAATTCTAACTGGCATAGTTTCCACTGTGAGGTTCTCCCTCACCTCCACATTATCCATCTGAATTACATGTGACGGGTCGGGGACATACTTCCGCAATTGAGATACATGGAACACATCATGCAGATTAGACAGATTAGGTGGTAAGGCCACCCGATAGGCAACTTTTCCAACCCGTTCCGAGATCTGGTATGGGCCAATGAAACGAGGGGTCAACTTCTTAGACTTCAGGGCACGACCCACACCTGTCACCGGAGTGACTCTCAAGAACACATGATCACCCGCTTGGAACTCTAGATCTTTCCTTCTCTTATCGTGATAACTCTTCTGCCTACTCTGCGAGGCTTTCATCTTCTCTTGAATCATCTTAACCTTCTCTGTGGTCTCACGCACAATCTCTGGGCCCAACACCACACTCTCTCCCGATTCATACCAACACAAGGGTGTTCTGCATCTCCTACCATACAATGCCTCGAAAGGTGCCATCCCGATACTCGCGTGAAAACTGTTGTTATAGGTGAACTCAATCAATGGCAAATGAGAATCCCATGAACCTCCTTGCTCAAGGACGCATGCTCTCAACAGATCCTCAAGCGACTGAATAGTCCTCTCCGTCTGCCCATCTGTCTGGGGATGATAAGCGGAACTCAACCTCAATTTAGAACCTAAGGCCTCCTGCAAGCTCTTCCAAAAATTCGAAGTAAACCTAGGATCCCGATCGGACACGATACTCAAAGGAACTCCATGCGACTTCACAATTGTCTTAACGTAAATATCTCGCCAACTTCGAATCGATAAGTCATATTAATCGGCAAAAAGTGAGCAGATTTTGTCAACCTATCAACAATCACCCATATGGCATCAAATCCTCTCGCTGTACTCGGCAACCCAGTTACAAAATCCATAGAGATACCATCCCACTTCCATTCCGGCACTTCCAGTGGCTGCATCAACCCCGCCGGCTTCTGATGCTCTACCTTAGATTTTCGACACGCCAAACAAGCATATACAAATTGGGCTACTTCACGCTTCATGCCGTGCCACCAAAACAATTTCTTTAAGTCTTGATACATCTTTGTGGCTCCCGGATGAATGCTCAATTTACTTCGATGTCCCTCCTCCGCACTGATTTCTTAATCTCTTCATCTTCGTGGATACAAATCCTTCCGCGGTATCTCAACACGTCTTGTGCATCTATCTCATAATCCTTGCTCTCGGAATGATCAATCCCCACCGCCACTTCAACCAAATTTTAATGTCTTGCCTCTGCGCCTCCCTAATAACATCCAAAAACTCATTGTGAATCTTCAACATTCCCAGCCTTACACTCTTAGGCGTTACTTCGTGCATCAAACTCAAATCCCAAACCGCTTCAATCAATTCGAGCTCTTTCACCATCAATGCGGATATATGAAGGACTTCTGCGCTTTCAAGGCATCGGCTACAACATTAGCCTTCCCCGGATGGTAATTCAAACTAAAGTCATAGTCTTTCAATAATTCCAGCCATCTCCTTTGTCTCATATTCAGCTCTTTCTGGTCAAACAGATACTGCAACCCCTTATGATCACTGAACACCTCAAACTTAGAACCATACAAATAGTGCCTCCAGATCTTCAAGGCAAACACAATCGCCGCAAGCTCCAAATCGTGAGTAGGGTAGTTCTTCTCGTGAATCCTCAACTGTCTGGACGCATAGGCTACTACCTTACCCCCTTGCATTAGCACACCTCCCAAACCCATCTTGGAAGCATCGCAATATACTACAAACGGTTGGTCTGGAATAGGCAATACCAAAATAGGAGATGTTGTCAACCTCCTCTTCAACTCATTGAAGCTCTCTTCGCACCGGGCATCCCACACAAAAGCTTTTCCCTTACACGTCAATTGAGTCAACGGAAGGGCTAGCTTAGAAAAACCCTCTATAAACCTCCTGTAGTAACCAGCCAACCCCAAGAAACTTCTCGATCTCGGGCCACCGACTTCGGGCTCTCCCATCGCAACACAAAGATCCACCTTGGCTGGTCTCACACACTATACCATCACCGGAAATCACATGCCCAAGGAAACTCACCTTATGCAACCGTAACTCACACTTTGACAATTTCGCATAAAGCTTCTTTTCTTTTAGCACCTCTAGCACTAACCTCAAGTGTTCGCGTGCTCGCTCCGCCTTGGAATAGACCGAATGTCGCCTATAAATACCACCACAAAACGATCCAAGTGATCATGGAAGGTACGGTTCATATACTCCATAAACACTCCGGTGCGTTAGTAACACCGAACGGCATCACAAAGATATTCATAGTGCCCATATCTAGTTACGAAAGTTTGTCTTCGAACGTCATCATCTTTCACCTTGATTTGGTGATAACCCGACCTCAAATCGATCTTGCTAAACACCTTAGCACCCACCAACTGATCCATCAAGTCATCTATCCTCGGGAGCGGATACTTGTTCTTGATTGTCACTTTGTTCAACTGCCTATAGTCCACACATAGTCTCATGCTTCCATCCTTCTTCTTCACTAACAACACAAAGTGCTCCCCAAGCGCGCGACACACTAGGCCTTATGAACTTCTTCTCAAGTAACTCTTCTAGTTTGTTTCTTCAATTGAGATAATTCGGATGCCGACATCCGAGTGACGGTGCCATAGACACAGGCCTCGTACCCGGCACAAGATCAATAGTGAATTCAACCTCCCTCTCTGGCGGAACACTCGGAATCTCATCAGGGAATACCTCCGGGAACTCGCACACTACCTTCAACCCTTCAATGATATCTTGACTCTCAACAGATAGAGACGCCATCAAGGCAAATAGATGAACTTCCTCCTTCATTAATCTACGCAATTGACCAGCAGGCAGCAAAACAGATTCTTCCTCCTCAGGGGCGAGGAAACTCACTGATCTATCGAAACAGTTGATATGTACATGGTTATCAACTAACCAGTCCATACCAAGGATAACATCTAATCCCTCCAAAGGTAGACAAATAAGGTCTACTATAAAATCCCTGCCGAAGACTGACAGAGGACACTTAGCACACACTAGGGAGGTAGTTACCGAACCCTTAGCTGGAGTATCAATAACCATCTCCCTCATCATGGAAGACAAATCAAGATTTAATTTCTCAAAGACACAATGAAGCAATGAAAGAATGAGTGGCACCCCAGATCTACTATAGCAATCAAAGGAGTATCAAAATAAGACAAGTACCTCGAATCTCGTTAGCATTCTCGGTCCCTGCTGAGAGCAAACACCTTCCCTTTAGCTCTCTCTCTCTGGGCTTAGGACAGCTTAGCACTTATATGTCCCGCTTCATCACAATTAAAACAGATGACCCCTTTCTTTTCACAGTTAGTTAGTAGCCATGTGGCCTTTCTTACCACACTTGAAACAAAGGGCCTCAGGGCACTCACTACTCTTATGACCAGGCTTCTTACAAGTAAAACACACCATACCCGAAGAGGCACCTCCCCCACTAGAACTCTTACCAGCACCTGCTTTCCACTTGTTTTTACCTCCAGCAACATCATAGGGTTTTCCTCTAAACTGATTATTTCTCTTTTCCTTCACAGCCTTGTATGCAGCAGAACTATCCTCCTCAAAGATTCTACACTTATCTACCAGCCTAGCAAAATCCCTAATCTCCTGATATCCAATCGCTTTCTTTATGTCCGGGCGCAGGCCACTCTCAAACTTGACGCACTTGGAAAATTCAGAGTCGGCTTCATTGGCATAGTAAGGACAAAATTTGGCCAACTCCTCAAATTTGGCGGCATACTCAGCTACTGTCTTATTTCCCTGCTTCAGCTCCAGGAACTCCACTTCCTTCTTAGCTCGCACATCCTCAGGGTAATACTTTCGCTTGAACTCTCTCGTGAAAACCTCCCAAGTAACTTCCTCACCAGCACCTTCCAACCTTCGCGATACTCCCAACCACCGTCGTCCGCTTCCTCTCCCCAGCATATGGGTCCCCAACTTCACTTTCTCAAAGAAGCGGTGTAATCCATGACCCTAAGATCCGCTCTATCTCCTTTAACTGTGCCAAGGCCCCATCTGGTCATACCGACCCTTGAAGGTGGGTGGGTTTTCTCCAAACGTCGCTAAGTTACGAGCATTCACAAAGAAGACCAAAGATTTTGATTCCCAAACACTTGGGCTATGGCTTGCAAGGCAAAGCAGCCCAACGCAGCATCATCGCGCCTTGCCATCGAATCGAACTTCTACACAAAGGAACACAATTAGCTACAACAGAATAACACTTAGACACTTGGTCGGACGGACCAACTTCACTCGATACCACTAATGTAACACCCCCTTTCTAGACAAACCGTTAATCATCGTATTCTATCGAGTTTTTAAATTTAAAATCACGAAAAGGAATGTCGCATTTCGACGCTATTAAAAACAATCACTCATAGTCAAAATCATAAAAAGTTCATAAAATATTAAAATGATACGCAAAGACATAGTTTAGTGGTCGGGCCTCAAACACCATTTTAGTTCTGATTCAGAAATAAATGACGCTTCCCACACAAATGGAAGAATTAATAGGTTTTCACAAATTACTTAATACATCATCAATGAATGTCTAAAGCATCAAGTAATAAAATAAAATACGACTCACGCCTCCCCGGTGCTACATATCGTAGTGAGACACGACTACTAGTAGCATGTGCATAAGGGTGCCTTCATCATGCGAGTACTGCAGGCGTTGCCACAGAGAGCAACATTCCAAAGCGAATGGGTGAGTCTTTATATACAAATAATAATAGATAGGATAGGCATTACATATTGGCAAGGCAACAGCACAATTAATTCACCACATTATCAACACATCATCAATAAATTCATTAACATGGGTATGATGTTTATGCATGTATGCAACATGCATGAGGATCCTTCATCACCACTATTTGCACGGAGGGCACTCATCGCTTTGGACAGGAGTCCCACGCCGCTTTGGCCGAAGCCTACACATCGCTTTATGCATATGCATCATGAGGTTCTATGTTGATGCACCACAACACACATATTGTCACAACTTATTAGGCTCACCATTTATTCAATTATTTACTCATCTCTATCTCTTCAACAGATTAGCCTTGAGGGCTGCCCATCACTTTTGGATCAAGTCCCACATCGCTTTCACACTACACTTAATTTATAATTTAATTTATACTCGCATTAATGTTTTAGCTCACGATTACTCCACAACACAACGGTTGGACCAACTAACCCCAGGGACCATAAGACACACAGGAACCACGCTAGCGCCACTTGGCGCCACGGCAGCCACTTTGGCGCCCCATCGCAACACACTCACACGCACATGCACAACCAGCCCAACCGCGCACTAGGCGCGCCATATTTGGCGCCGCACCCAAGACACACACACGGCGCAGTTGCGTGCAAAGAACCGGGCGCCATTTGCACCGCAGATTTGGCGCCCCCTTCGCCGCACACCCCACTCGTAAATCCAAAGAAGACACCAGCGCCAATTACTCCAAAGACTTGGCGCCACCCCAAGACTTCACCGCACACACACGATTTCGGGCATGCCATTTGGCGCCCCCTCCCTCGGTTCACTCACAATTTCCACACGCAGGCAGCCAATTTTGGCGCCCGCTCCCCAGACACACAGACCACGACGCAGAACACCGGCCTAGGCGCACTAATCCTAGCAAAATGGCGCCTAGGCCGATACACTCCACACACTTCACACTACCCTTTCATACATTCAAAGAACACCTCTTCCTACAACACTACATGCATAATTCACGCCATCTCAGCAACATTCATTGAACATATCATCAATTACCATACAACTAGCATAATTTCACATTTCTCTTTATTGAGGGAATTTCACAACCAATTAGTATGCACATCCCAAACACATATTCATTTATATTCATCAAAAGACCATAGCATTCAAATCAGACCAGAACCCAGCAGCTATTACGGTTTCACAGTAACAATCCACATTCACTAAAACAACAATTCTAATATCCTACCACTCAACCAACACCTAACACAAATCCTAAGGATTATTATAGGTATAGAAAGAGTCCCCATACCTTGAAGGATTGAAGAGCTCGAAATCAACAAGCCACAGAATCACCACAACACACGTTCCTCCTCTCTCTTCTCGCACGCACGGAGTAGCAGGAAAAACAGAGAAAGGGGAAAAAAACACAACGATGGAGGGTGAGAAATTGAAGGTTACAGCGTGAATAGGGAGGAAAAAGGAAGAGAAGGGATTGAAAATCGTTACCTATTGAAGAGCTTGAGAAGAAGAATTCTGCTTTCCTCCTCCCTGGTTCG
This sequence comes from Oxytropis ochrocephala, assembly GCA_020916435.1. Taxonomy (NCBI): domain Eukaryota; kingdom Viridiplantae; phylum Streptophyta; class Magnoliopsida; order Fabales; family Fabaceae; genus Oxytropis; species Oxytropis ochrocephala. The sequence continues at coordinate 17,396,650 of CM037091.1, forward strand.
CGTCGCCGTTCTCACTCTCGCAAGCTCTCTCTCGCGATTTTCGTTCGCTGCGTTCCTTTGGATGGTGAGTGAGATCCATCGTAGGGTTTGGGGTTGTTAGTGATGGGCCTGGGTCACTTAATGGCTTGGGCCCTAATTGCACCCCTTTAGTTACTCAGCTAGACCCCCTCTGCAATAAAATTAATTCCAACATTATTACTCAGTTTAAATAAATACTGTAATCCCTCAAATAACTTAATTAAATAAATAATTAAATTATTTTAGGGCGTTACAATTATGACTGTTTTTATTCCTCTGCGTGATGATAGAGATTACCATTATGTAAACTAAACAGGTGTTTTGAGGGGTCGTCCCATTTATGATGTGTTACGCATTATGTTTTGATTAATGAGCAAATTTATTACCGACTCTTGATGTTTATTGAAGTAAATGTAGCATCCCCTTGAGGGTGTCGTGAAAAATGATTTTTTTAAAACTCTGATATTTTATTATAAATTTACCGATTAGAAACGGGGTGTTACAATTAGCATCAACCTTCTTATTATTCCAAACACAATCATTTCTAGCTTGCCAAACTCCAAAGGGTCATGCACCAATCCACTTTGGAATCATCGCTCCAACATTGCAAGGACTGAGAAATAATAGTCAGCAAAAATAGTAAAATTAGCAAACACCATTGTTAACTAAATGAGCAATTCCTAAAATATTCCAACAAGCAACAACTTTAGGACAAGAAATAAATAAATGCTATTCGGTTTCAGCAACCCCGACGCACCGAGGGCAGTCTGTAACAACGGGGCGATGAATAAGATTAGACCCCACAGGTAACACGTTCCTGCATAGGGGCCACAAAAAATGCTTCATGTAGCGACCGAAAAATCCGGGAAAGGATTCTTCGAAGTTCGAAAGGAAGCCGCCACCGAAATTTTAGTTTAAGGGCAAATTCGGAAAATCCCTTTAAGTTTTAAGATAAGGCGTTGTTAGGGTTCGGGAGTCGTTATGTGTGGGGAAGGTATTAGCACCCCACGACATCCTATTGTCTAATTAATTTAAGATTTATTTAATAATTACCCTTTTATTTTTAGAAAAGAAGACTTATTTAGGTTTTTGTTTTTTAGTGCTTGACAAGGGTTGAATCTTGCTCCTACGTACCTCCAGATGCAATGGAGGAATCAAAGCTACGTAGTTCTTCCTGAAAAAGTTTGTGGGTTGGTGTTTTTTAGTGTAGGGATCTTGGGATTCCTTGAACTGTACAGCTCACTGATTCCTAGGACGCTGGCTAACCCGGTTGTACAACCAACTTAGCCCCCTACTTTTTGAAAATGGTTTTAGAGTTTTTGAAAGAAATTGGTTTGGTGTGAGGTGGGTCTGTTTTAGAATAGGTACTCTAGAACTCCTGAACTGTACAGCTCATTAGTTCTAGAACGCTGACTAACCCGACTGTACAGCCGACTTAATCCCCTATTTTTCAGGAAAAATGGTTTGTTCATGTTTATTAAGTTTTCAGGGCTACTGAATTGTACAGCTCGTTGGCCCTAAAATAATGACTAACCCGGTTGTACAACCGACTTAGCCGTTTATTTTTGGAAAAAATGATTTATTTATATTTTATTAATTTTTGTAGGATTGCTGAACTGTACAGCTCATTGGTCCTAAAATAATGACTAACCCGGTTGTACAACCGACTTAGCCGTTTATTTGATTTCGGGGGAAAAAATTATTTATGTTTGAGTGGGAAAAGAATTAAAAGGAAAACAGGGGGTGAAAATTGTAAATTGGGGTTTTATTAGTCCCAGGGGGTTGTATAATTAATAGGGGTGTGATTAGGAAGCCCAGTTCGCATAGGAGAGCCCAGTATGCGAAACTGGGCTTAAGTGAGGGAGGGATGCGTGCGTGAAAAAGGGGGTGCAAATAGCGCTCGAAAAATAAAAAAATATTGAAAAATAAAACACACTTAACGGCCCAAACCTAAACCTAATTTTCACATTCCTCCCCTTCATCCTCATGCGCGCGCGCACTCTCTTCTTCCAGAGAGAGAGAAGTTTTTGGCGAACTCTTCGCCAGCTTCACGGCGTGAGGGCGCGAAGCTCGCTGGTTTCATGCGAGGGAGCGAACGGGATGGTGAGAGATGGAAGGGCGACGACGTTTAGTGGTGATGGAGGAGAGCGCGGTGTGGCGATCCGCCCGGCGAGAGTGGGAGCCGCCTCCCTCTTCCGTTCTCCTTTGTTTCTGCGTTTTTTTGTTAATTTCTTTCGCTTTTGTGTCCACCGATCTAGATCTAATATGTGCTTTTTGTGTTCATGGGTTCGGTTCGTGGAATTTTTAGTGGCTGTTGGCTCTCGGTTTGACAAGAGGAGAGCGCGGGTGTGCTCATAGGAGAAGGCAACCGAGCTCCGTGAGCACCCAATGTGATTGCTTATTCTGCTCTCCTCTGTTCTCCTCCTTCTATTTCTATTTCTTTCTTCTTTTGAAAAACGATTTTTTTATCTTTGGTTTAAAAACATAGATGACATCTTTTATAAAACTTGACCAAACATTAACTTATTCTTAAGGAACTAATTTATTCTTAGTCTCTCAGATCCCAGCATGTATAAATTGAGAGCTTTTCTTATTTTAGTGTTACTTTTGATACAACACAGTGATAGGGGTGAAACAATATATGGATCTATTCAATCAAAAGCAACGGAGAACGTAAATAGAGTATTTTTATGCGTCTGAGCAATTATTTGGGTCTATTATGAGTACTAACCTGTGTTCCAACTTCTGCTTGGTATTCCTAATGCGCTGTTGAATTATGACTGCTACTATATCGTCTTTGCACGGCTGCCGTCACTGGAATTTTCGGATCTCAGACTTCACGAGAATTGTGTTTAGTGGATTAGGGTTTCGATGTGAAACTCTAATCCTATTTTTTTTTTGTGATTTTCACAGTCTCTTTTCGCCCTTTTCTCGTGTCTTTTTTTGTGGTCGATCGCTTATTTATATTAAAAACTTAGGTTAAAACATTAATTGTCTTTGTTTGGTGGGCTTTTTTGTGTGTCCGACAATGTGGGCTTCTTTGAGTAGTCTTAGAGAGCAAGAACAAACCCCCAAAGACTGCTGATGTTGCTCCTATTTTCTATTTTTTTGCTTTTTGTATTTGTATTTTTAATATTATCATTTTTTGTATTTTTGGACTTATTTGACTCTTAAGTGCTTCTAATTTGTAAATTAAACTAAGTAGAATTATTTTTGATATTTTTGGATTGTATATATGCTTAAATAAATTAAATAAACAAAATAAGAATAAGAAAAAAAGGAGTCCGCCAAATACAAAGACGAGAAGAACGGGGACTGCATAAATCGCGCTAAAACGAGACCAAAATAACAGAAATGGGTGTGTTAACTAAAAACCCCAAGATTAACTCGGAATCGCATTATTAAGTCCGAATTTAAACCGAATTTTGAGAAAAATGACTTTAGAAAGAGACTGTTCACGCATTTACTAAACTCGAATACGGATATTAAATTGAAGAACGCATTTAAAAGATCGATCATTCGGCGTGCGCGCCTAATTTAAACAACGACGCTTTCGATTTGGTTAAACAAAGTGTGGTGGAATTGGTTCGGGTTGGTAACCGAGACTCTACACTAATAATTCTCGTAATCATGCGACCGAAAACACGCCTTACTAAAATAAACGACTAAAGCGAGAAAAAGAAGACGGACAAAATTGGGGTATAACAGTGCCTCTTTATTAATATTTTACTAGAAAGTTTGAGCTCTAGAACTTTCGTAGTAGAAATAGGAATAAAGATAAGATAGACGCTAATTTTGTCCGTTTAAGGGGAAGTGGAAAGTTTGAGAGATAATAGGAGTGGTTAATACTTGGCGATTGGCGAGATTTGAATGAAGGGTCGATAAGGACACAAGGAGCACTAAGGCTCAAGGACAACTCAGTGGTCGAAGGACCACTTAAGGTCCGAAAGGTCGCTTAGGCCTTAATTGAAGGACCATCGTGGTTCAAGGAGCGCAATTAGCTACGGTACTAATTAAACGCGATGCGAGGGGCCTTTATACTCGGCGGCCATGATGGGTCAAGATCGGTCTAGAATCGATATGTTGACCATGAAGGACGACACCGTGTGTCTTAGGCCGACACAACTAGTCCGGGAAGGACCACGCTGGTTCGGAAGGTCCGTCGGGCTCGACTCGACGACGTTTGCGACTGGGCCACTTAGGGCATCGAAGGAGCGTAGTGCTCGGGAAGGACCACTCGGGTCCGAAGGATCAACCCGTGATCTGCGTGATATGATATGAGATCAACGCCAAAGCGCCGATACTAGAGGAACAAAATATAGGGATCGACACTTGAAGTCAATTCATGTAATGCATATACTGAAGTGCCAATAATACATATGCAACGCTTGATTTTTGGCGATGTGATGAATGAAATAGGTGATTCTTTTCTCTTTTTGTTTTTAGTTTTTGCTTCTTTTTTGGTATACAATAAATGTATGAAATGCGAATGTGGATGAAATGCTTGAATGCAAATGCTATGGTGCGATGATATGAAATGATTGATTTGGGTGTAGAAACACTTTTTTTTTTTTTTTTTTTTGGTGATGAGGAGATGTGAGAAGTGGAGATTGATCATTCATTGGAAAGGCTAGATTTGATTCAAACTTCGGCAATCTCAAAGTTGTTATTTACAGACACTGATGTGAAAAAGTACTATATTTGCAAGCTCGCTTCTTTTTCTTTTCCACTATGATGCCCCACGATGACCGAAATTTGGGTCCACAAAGTTAACCAAGTGGATTTTCAGTATCATATTATCAACTTGTGTTCTCTCTCTTTGAAGCATTGATTAGTAAAGATGTATAGCAATGTATATATAGATGAATGAGTCAGTTAACTTGGGGTTCTAGGGTGTGGACATTTGTGGCACATAAAGAGGTGAATGATTGACTGGTCTTTGTCAATGTCATGAAAGGTAGGTTTTCCCAAGCCAAGGAATGTAGGACTGCCCCAATTTAGTTTTGATGACGGTGAGTGTCTGCCCCTGTCTAGTGGTGACAAGCTAGGGGTGTAGAAGATGATGAGTTGGGAATGCATTGGCTCTGGAATGAGAGGTGGCAAGTAGGAGATGTTGTCTCAACCCATAGAGTTTGATGTGTCCCTAATTATGGTAAGGACAAGATTGCCCCGACTAGAGTAGAAGCATTTTGGGTAATGAGTTGAGAAATTGCCCCGGTATGGTTTTATGGATGGGGAGTATAACAGAGATGAGATGGGCGTACGGTGAATGTCCTTATTTGTAGGTGGAGTGACGAATGACGGGATTGCCCCACTTGGAATGGTGTTTCGAATGGTTGCCTTTAGTGAGATTGGGAAAGGTGACAGCGTTAGGGCTATGGGTTTTTCGAGTTGGTCTGGTATAGGCTGGGTGTGCTATGGGATGGACACTGTACAAATTTCCCCAAGTTCAAATGGAATAGATGGTGAAAGGGATGCCCCACTCTAGGATATCGATGACGATCCTAGTATAAACTTTTGGTTCTCTATAAAATGATTCCCAGACTATGATAGTCTTGAGTTTTCGCTATGATGACAACACCACTTGGTGATCACTAAACCTTGTCTTGATGTCGACAGAACTTGAATGAATCTTTGGGGTGCAGGACCTTTGATTTTTCTCTTTATTTGAGAGTTTTTTTTTTTTTCTTTTGAGACATATATATTTTTTTAGCAAACATATCGTAAATAAATAAACTTATTTGTCCTAAATTTAAGATTTTGAGAAAACAAAAGCAATCGATTGATCAGAATGGATTTTCGGAGTTGTAATGTGGCTGCTGGTTAATGGTTTATGAGGGACATGATAATTGGGCTCAAAGTAGTGTTTGGGGATTGATGGGACGGATGATGGTATGATTTGGCTAATGGTTAATGGTTTGTGAAAGAAGGGGTTATTAGGCTCAATGAAGTGTTTGATGATTGATGGGACGAATAATTTGGTGATGTAACTTAGCTAATGGGTGATGATTTATGAAGGAAAGGATATTGAGGACAAGGGAAGTGTTTGGGGGTTTATTTCAGGCAAGGATCTCTGGTGCTTTGATAGTAATGAAGTATCAGCTCACGATTTGTACTATTTTTGTTTTTTTTTTTTTTTTTTTTTTTTTTTATTTTTTTAATCCTCTTTTTGACTTCACTTTTTTGTGATTTTTGTTTCTTTTTTGGGTGAGTGAGCTGATAAAACTAATGCACCGTTTTTTTGATGTGAAATCGATCTTTGTCTAGGGTTTGGGATTTTTGGCTTAAGGTGGGTGGCAAAGGATTTTTTTGAGGATAGGGGAAGATGGTCAAACTTCATTTCAAAACATGATTGCTAGTTTTCTCAAAAATTAACTTAAGGACAATAATTTACTTATTTACAAAATATTTGCTCTTTTTTTTTTCTTTTTTTTATGTGCCCTAATTTTTGCTTAGGCCGCTCTTTCGAGTTTTCAACCTAACGGGCATTTTTATATTTTTTTTGGTAAAGGACTTGCACCAAAGGAATACAACGTTGACAAGGTAATTTAGAGATCACACATTTGCCCCAGTATGGAGGGCCTAAAGTGTTATTTCATCAGTGAGAACGAACCAAAAAGTTGACTGGGTAGGGGAGTATGTACTTTAGGGTGGTCGGGGCGGGATTAGACTCGGACGGGGGGTGATGACAAGGTAGGGATATCAACTGACTCAAACAAGAATGAAGTCACACAAATTACTACACGAATGCTTCGTAAAGAGTTAACAACAGTTTTAACATGAATGAAATTTTGATGGACTATTTTGGTCATTCATCATGGGGTGGATGGGATGCAACGCTTTGTTGAAAAAAATGTGAACGAGCTGCTAATTTTAAAAATTGAGTGCCCTGAAGCACCTTGAGCTTGCAACGAAGTATGACTAAATGATTTATTTCAAAATAATGTCTCACCTCTCATCAAATTTTTTCTAAAATTATGTTTTTTTTTTATTTCTATGATGCATGATGTAAGTATGCAAATGAATGAGTGTGCATGAAATGCGAATGAATGTATGTGAAATGTGAATGTAATGATAATGTGTGTGAATGAAATGATAATATATGATTTTATTTATCGCGTCGGGGAATTATAAGTTTTACGTTTGGAGAGTAAAGTACAAAGTTTGACTTTGACTTTAGCATGCATGGCTTCTCTCCAAAATAAAGCTTTTAATTCTCAGGCAGTCGTAACATAAGATGTTTATTTTTGTTTTTTGTAATGCAAAGAAAAAATGCATGAGGTATGGTTTCTAAGAAACTTGCGGTAAATAACGATTTTGATTTTTGACTTTTTGATTTTTTAATTTTTTTTTTTTTGATACAAGACGGTATGCATTAATGTTCGTTTGAATGCAAGGGTATAAAGCTCCTTTGTGACCCTAGAAGGGTACCCTATGGAGTGGGTCTAAGGTTTCTTTTATAGTGAGCCTCACAAGGGTAGTTCTAAAGAATCCTACACATGGTCCCTAGAGCCAAGGACTCCAGTCAAGAACACTGACCCCAGCAATAGGCAAGCTATTAGAAGGGATAGCATCCTCAAAAGGAATCAAACTCTAGGTGAGATTTTTGTGACCACCCAACGAGACGCACGCCCATGAGCAGCCATCACTACGCAATCTCGTTTCTAACTTAGGTTTATGCTCGAGTCGGGTAGAGGACCTTTCTCACATGTGTGTGCAGAAGTGTAATTGTGAAGTGTGTGTAGGAGCAATTTAAAAACAACCCAAAAGCTGCAGACAGACAAACAAACACATATACAAATATCGTCTTCTATCCTAGGGTTCATAAATCATATAAAAGTATAAGATGCGAAAAATAAAATAAATAAATAAAGGAAGGGTAAAAATTAAATTAATCCTAAATAATTAGACTAGGTTTTGACTCTCTAAAAAGATAAGTTCCCAGTGGAGTCGCAAACAGAGCGTAATCAGAAAAATCCGGGAAAGGATTCTTCGAAGTTCGAAAGGAAGCCGCCACCGAAATTTTAGTTTAAGGGCAAATTCGGAAAATCCCTTTAAGTTTTAAGATAAGGCGTTGTTAGGGTTTGGGAGTCGTTATGTGTGGGGAAGGTATTAGCACCCCACGACATCCTATTGTCTAATTAATTTAAGATTTATTTAATAATTACCCTTTTATTTTTAGAAAAGAAGACTTATTTAGGTTTTTGTTTTTTAGTGCTTGACAAGGGTTGAATCTTGCTCCTACGTACCTCCAGATGCAATGGAGGAATCAAAGCTACGTAGTTCTTCCTGAAAAAGTTTGTGGGTTGGTGTTTTTTAGTGTAGGGATCTTGGGATTCCTTGAACTGTACAGCTCACTGATTCCTAGGACGCTGGCTAACCCGGTTGTACAACCAACTTAGCCCCCTACTTTTTGAAAATGGTTTTAGAGTTTTTGAAAGAAATTGGTTTGGTGTGAGGTGGGTCTGTTTTAGAATAGGTACTCTAGAACTCCTGAACTGTACAGCTCATTAGTTCTAGAACGCTGACTAACCCGACTGTACAGCCGACTTAATCCCCTATTTTTCAGGAAAAATGGTTTGTTCATGTTTATTAAGTTTTCAGGGCTACTGAATTGTACAGCTCGTTGGCCCTAAAATAATGACTAACCCGGTTGTACAACCGACTTAGCCGTTTATTTTTGGAAAAAATGATTTATTTATATTTTATTAATTTTTGTAGGATTGCTGAACTGTACAGCTCATTGGTCCTAAAATAATGACTAACCCGGTTGTACAACCGACTTAGCCGTTTATTTGATTTCGGGGGAAAAAATTATTTATGTTTGAGTGGGAAAAGAATTAAAAGGAAAAAACAGGGGTGAAAATTGTAAATTGGGGTTTTATTAGTCCTGTGGGGTTGTATAATTAATAGGGGTGTGATTAGGAAGCCCAGTTCGCATAGGAGAGCCCAGTATGCGAAACTGGGCTTAAGTGAGGGAGGGATGCGTGCGTGAAAAAGGGGGTGCAAATAGCGTTCTGAAAAATAAAAAAAATACTGAAAAAATAAAACACACTTAACGGCCCAAACCTAAACCTAATTTTCACATTCCCTCCCCTTCATCCCTCATGCGCCGCGCAGCCTCTTCTTCCAGAGAGAGAGAGAAGTTTTCGGCGAACTCTTCGCCGGCTTCACGGCGTGAGGGCGCGAAGCTCGCTGGTTTCATGCGAGGGAGCGAACGGGATGGTGAGAGATGGAAGGGCGACGACGTTTAGTGGTGATGGAGGGAGCGCCGGTGACGGCAGTCCCGCCGGCGAGAGCGTGGGAGCTTCGCCTCCCCTCTTCCGTTCTCCTTTGTTTCTGCGTTTTTTTTTGTTAATTTCTTTCGTTTTTGTGTCCACTGATCTAGATCTAATATGTGCTTTTTGTGTTCATGGGTTCGGTTCTGGTGGAATTTTTAGTGGCTGTTGGCTCGGTTTGACAAGGGAGCGCCGGTGTGCTCGCCGGAGAAGGCAACCGGAGCTCCGGCGAGCACCTAACAGATTGCTTATTCTGTCTCCTCTGTTCTCCTCCTTCTATTTCTATTTCTTTCTTCTTTTGAAAAACGATTTTTTTTATACTGGTTTAAAAAACATAGATGACATCTTTTATAAAACTTGACCAAACATTAACTTATTCTTAAGGAACTAATTTATTCTTAGTCTCTCAGATCCCAGCATGTATAAATTGAGAGCTTTTCTTATTTTAGTGTTACTTTTGATACAACACAGTGATAGGGGTGAAACAATATATGGATCTATTCAATCAAAAGCAACGGAGAACGTAAATAGAGTATTTTTATGCGTCTGAGCAATTATTTGGGTCTATTATGAGTACTAACCTGTGTTCCAACTTCTGCTTGGTATTCCTAATGCTATTTGTTGAATTATGACTGCTACTATATCGTCTTTGCACGGCTGCCGTCACTGGAATTTTCGGATCTCAGACTTCACGAGAATTGTGTTTAGTGGATTAGGGTTTCGATGTGAAACTCTAATCCTATTTTTTTGTGATTTTCACAGTCTCTTTCTGCCCTTTTTCTGTGTCTTTTACTGTAGACTGACTGCTTATTTATATTAAAAACTTAGGTTAAAACATTAATTGCTGTTTGACTGGGCTTTTGCAGGTCTGACAATGTGGGCTTGCTGAGTAGTCTTAGAGAGCAAGAACAAACCCCCAAAGACTGCTGATGTTGCTCCTATTTTCTATTTTTTTGCTTTTTGTATTTGTATTTTTAATATTATCATTTTTTGTATTTTTGGACTTATTTGACTCTTAAGTTCTTCTAATTTGTAAATTAAACTAAGTAGAATTATTTTTGATATTTTTGGATTGTATATATGCTTAAATAAATTAAATAAACAAAATAAGAATAAGAAAAAGGAGTCCGGCCAAATACAAAGACGAGAACGGGCCGGACCAGACAACTGCGCTAAAACGAGACCAAAAATAACAGAAATGGGCGTGTTAACTAAAAACCCCAAGATTAACTCGGAATCGCATTATTAAGTCTGAATTTAAACCGAATTTTGAGAAAAATGACTTTAGAAAGACTTGTTCACGTACGACTAAACTCGAATACGGATATTAAATTGAAGAACGCACGAAAAGATCGATCATTCGCGTGCGCGCCTAATTTAAACAACGACGTTTCGATTTGGTTAAACGGTGTGGCTGGAATTGGTTCGGGTTGGTAACCGAGACTCTACACTAATAATTCTCGTAATCATGCGACTCCGAAACACGCCCTTACTAAAATAAACGACTAAAGCGAGAAAAAGAAGACGGACAAAATTGGGGTATAACACTTCACCTTAAAGGGAATCTTTAATTTCCAAAGGGCTGAACAGTTTCCTATAACCTGTAAATGCTCCATCTGAAGAACTCTATCCAACAACAGCTTGTATGCACTCCTCACAGAATATCTACCTGACTTGTCAGGTTTCCAGACATGCATATCATCAAAAACAAAGTGATTAATAGACATCCTCAATATAGACTTAGCTATAGGGACAGAAAACAAGTGGGGTCAGATATAGTTCTTTATAAACTAACATCATTGTAGTAAAAACTACTTGAGTCAACTATGGGTTGTTTAAATCCTACATGACAGTTTGGCCCCACAATAATTAACTTAGTTCACCCATATAACCTACTCCTCATTAAAGATGCTCTTAGGTTGCATTTGATTTGCTAAAAAGTAAATGATTGAACATGACAACTTCAATTGTGTCATGTTTGATTTGAAAACTGTTAATAGTACTAGACAATAGTGAACACAAGGGACTAGACAAAAACTCAAGGTACTTCCCCTCACAAAACCACATTACAACTTTTTGTACCACAATATAACTTTATGTCCACCCAACAAAATACTAAAATACTATTTTTATTTTCCACTCAATAATTTTTTTCTCTCTCTCCTCTGTTCTTTCTTTCTCTCTCTCATATTTTTTTGTATAATTTTCTAATTGTAATATATGTTTTATAAAATAATTATAAACCACATAAAGAGAATATTAATAAATTTTACATTTTTTTTGTTTGTGTTGCCTAGTATTCACTAAACATTAACTAACATGTCAAAACAAGTCTCATGTTGAACAAGTTTTACAAAGCAACGAGGGAAACTAGTTATAAAAAGGCCAACTACATTCACATTTTCAACAACCGCTTGAATCGTTTATTACCCAACTTTTGACGGCTATGTTGGATATTTACCAATTTTGTTGTTCTCTTTACAATTCTAGTGATGAGAGGTGTCTTGGTGTAGAATCTGAGACGAGGTTGAGATGGCTTCAATCGACATATCCTCCGAGCTACAAGCTGCTGACCGACATGGGTGTGGTACCTACACACACTTCGACGCCCAAGTCAGTCTAATGAAGTTTATGGTGAGATAAGTTATGAGATCATGCCTGGGGTGCGTGGACAGCCGGTATTTAAAGGGCTAGACAAGTTGGCTTGCATCATTGGATGCAGGTCGAACATGGCCCTTGATCCAAGCATGACACGGAAGTCGGAGGCAAGCAGAAGTCTGGCCTTGGTTGTAGACGAGTTGGGTTGCCCAGCGCAACTCCCGTAAACCTGTTCGAGCTGAAGCTCAGTCCAGAACAAGAGGTTCCCATGCTCAGCCAAACTCAACTAGGGGACCGTTTACGGGTTAGTCATTTAGGTTTTAACAACCTTGATTGATAGCAGGGACAGAGGTAGGTGTTGGGGTGAGATGGCTGGAGCCCCCTGTTTTCACAACAATTTTTTTACACCTAACACTATACTACTAACATATATATATATATATATATATATATATATATATATATATATATATATATATATATATATATATATATATGGAATGAGCATAAAGAATGCATGTAAAGTTATATATTAATAATATATATCTTAATCCAATCAAATATGTGTGTTGAGATCTTATTTCCAATTTAAGGTCCAATTATTTCCCATCAGTTCTTCAGTTAATATGTTTAGTAAGAAGTGTCAAAAAAATCTTTAGTAAGAAGAAGTTGTAAAAAAAATCTCTCCAATTAATAAATAAAAATATAATCAAGAATTAATTTTATTTTGAAGAAATCAATAACTATGTGGCAGCACCTAAATAATTGGGATGAAAATATCGGATGTAAATCATCTCCTAATAATTAGAAATATCTGATGCAAACATCATGTAGAATTGATGACATCTGTCAATTGGTAAAGAAATTTTATCCACGAGACCTTGTAGAATATGAAATGATATATGATTGAGAATATAATTTGAGCACTTTAATCATGTGAGACAAGTTCCTAATTTTGGAGCATTAAAAACTACTTCTGATATATGTCATTGGTTGATAAAAACTGGAAAAACACAAGTTGATCCCTTGTATCTTGTGTGATAACTCTTATTCTCACACTTCCTATTACTACATCTACTACTGAGTGTTTATTTTTCAATTATGAGTATAGTCACGTACTACACTTCGCAAACAAGATGAAAGATGAATTTTTGAGCGAATGCCTTTTAGTATACAATAAAAAGAGAATTGCAGGAAATTTCACTGTGGCTCCAGGTCTTTTAGCCTCTTCAAGTCATGAGATGCTGCACTTTCATAGCTCTCATTGGCTCATGTAGTTATGACTTAGAGGCTAAATTAACGTCGTACAATTTCAGAGACTAAATTGAAGAAGAATTCATCTATCATATATATATGTCTAAACCATCATAAATCCAAACAAGTACATTTTCCCAATAAATTTGCAAATGTTAAATCATACAATCCATCCACACAATATCCCACAATTCTATAGATACTATGTTAATATTACATTGAAATCAAGGAGAAATGATCATAACAATGAAGTTACAATCCAACACAATTTCTTGAGGTTGTAATTCCACCATCTACAACAAGGTTACTTATGACCACTAACATACTTGGACTCATCACTAGCAAGATAAAGTGCAGCCTCAGCAATATCTTGTGGCTTCAAATTTGTTCCTTGTAAATTTAGCAAGCCCTCTAATAAATTCCTCCACTTTCTCCACCTCCTCAGACAAAGGCACCCCAAAATTCATGTTTTCTTCAACACCATTAATTAATATGTCTCCATCCATCCACTCACAAGCATAGATGTTGCAACTCCAAATGGAGAAATGCAATTAACCCTTATACCATATTTTCCCAATTCACAAGCAGTGTTCTTTGTAAGTCCAATTATTGCATGTTTTGAAGCTGTATAAGCATTTGGACCAAGTCCTCCCATGATACCAGCTACACTATCTGTAGAGATTATGCATCCAACTCCTCTTTGCTGCATGCTTCATCCCTAAAGCCACTCCTTTAGCATTGATACTAATGATTCGGTCGAATTCGTCGGGGTCGAAATTCAGTATGCTCTTGTTCTCAGACTGGTTTCCTAGGACCCCAGCATTTAGTTCTTAAAAAATATCCACCTACTTTTAGTTCCCTAATTTTATTTTCATCAGTTTTAGTCTCTCAAGACTTTTTTAAGGAAATTTTAAAATTTTTACTTTTTAAAAAACCTATAACAAACCTATGGAAAATTTTAAAATAGATTATTTGTATGAAAAAAACAATTATTTTTCTAAAAATGCTATAGCAAACGGACTCTAAAACTGTTAAAAAAACTTACAAGACCAAAAGTAGGTAAAAGATTTCATGGGACTAAAACCATAAACTCAAGTTTTATACGACCACAAACATATTTAACTCATAGTAATAAAAGAAATGGTTAAATATGTTTTGGATTCCTATATTTTGGGTTTTTTATTTTTATTTTAGTCTCTCAAAAAAATTTCACCTATTTTGACCCCTATAAAATTTGGTATTTTTGGTTATAGTATTTCATGACTTTTAATAGCGTTTTTAAAAGGTAAAAAAAAACTCTATTGAAAGTCAAGAAGCGTTCTTAAAATTCATGAGGGAGAGATGGCAATGGGGCGGGGCGAGGAGGGAGTGGGGAGTAGTCCTTCGCTCTCTGTGCCCACCTCCCAAATTGTCCCCTGTCCCCATCCCTGATCCCTGCCTCGGGGATTTTACCTCCCCCATCCCCGTCCCAACGGATCCCCACAGTAGAGATGACAATGGGACGGGGAAAGGGCAAGAAGTACTCCCTCGCTCCCTATCACCGCCTCCTAAAATTGTCCTCCGTCCCTATCTTGCTCCCCGCTTAGGGGACTTTTCCTCCCCCATCTCCATCCCCACGGATCCCCGCAGTCCTCGCAGGGACCCGAAAAGTTTATTAAAAGTTAGCAAAAATATAAAATTAACATAATAAAATTAGAAAAATATATTAAAAGTAAGACTAAAATTCAAAAGTTTAACATTTTAATATAAAAAATATAAAAATTAGTCTTACTTTTATATTTTAATATTTAGAAAGTATAAAAGTTAGAATAATTTAATATTTTAAATTAAAAATACGTATGAAAAAACTAAAAAATTAATAACTTATAATAAAATATATATCTATAATAAGAAATTTTATGTAATAGATTCCCGGGGGGTATGATCCTCATCCCATCCCCACTTTGACTGTGGGGGGATTTTCTCCCCAGTCCCGATCCCCACGGGGAAAAATTCTCCGCCCACGGTGCTCATTTGAGGCAGTCCCCGCGGGGATCCCCACTTGCGGGTAGAAATTGCCACCCCTACCCCACAGTGTCTGCGGGGACCCCTAAAATTTAGCAAAAATATAACTTAAAATATAATAAAATTTGAAAAATATATAAAAGTAAGACAAAATTCAAAAGTTTAATATTTTAATATAAAAAATATAAAAGTTAGTCTTACTTTTATATTTTAATATTTGGAAAGTAGAAAAGTTAGAATAATTTAATATTTTAATTTAAAAATACGTATAAAACGACTAAAAAATTAATTACTTATAATATATATATATATATATATATATTTAATAAGAATACTTATGTAATATATTTTGGGCGGGGGTATGATCTCCATCCCCACTTTGACTGCGAAGGGATTTTCTCCCCCATCCCCGTCCCCTTCCCCACCAAGAAAAATTCCCTGCCAAAAGTATGTGAAACATTTTTAGAGATTAAAAAAAATCCAAATCTTATAAGGAGCACTACAAAAATATTTAACCCTTAAAGAGAAATAACATGTAAATATTTTATAAAAGGTGGTTTTTTCTCTTATGTAGCTCATTGGGAATGACAAGATTGAAGATTGCGAACTATCCAATTGTGTGGTGGAAGATTTAACCCTTGAACTGTGAAGAAAAACATAAATAAGAAAGTTATATAGTACTTTGGATATAGAAAACATAGAGCTTATTTGAAACCCCTTTTCAAAAGCGGCTTTTAGTTTTCTAAAATTTGTAACGAACAAATTTATTCTTTGTTAAATTTTAAAAACTAGCTATGAAAAGATTTTAAATAAACTCTTAGTACCTCTTATATGAAGGAGCAGTAGAAGTTCTGTAGCATGTGGAGGAACTCCTTGAAGGGATTTCTCAGATATATCACCCATGATTGAGACTTGAAAGGGAACAAACTATAAGGAAATAGAGGGGAAGCAAAGAGGCTAGGTGAAAGAGTATATATATTGGTTCTTCCTTACAATCATTTATTTACAATAAGGAAAAAACTGATTTGACATGGATTAAGAAAATTAGTTATGTCTATTCAATATTGTTGATGTCATAACAAAATAAATTAATTTTACTAATATACACTTATTTTATAGAGAATATGGAAGACTCTTAAAAATAAAAATAAAAGTAAATATGAATATTTTAGTATTTTTTTTGTCCTTAAATTGGATACTTTTTGCTTATAGTTGAGTCAAGGGGGAGTAGTTTTAAATTAATTTGAAATTGAATATGTTTGATTTTAATTTCCACATAATGTATTTTAGTGTTTTTGTTCACGAACAAAAGACTATTTTTTTTATCTTTTCTTTACACCCATACTAGGGGAATACCCGTGCGTTGCACGGGCTGTTATAATAGTTTTTTATTTAGGTTTATTGAGTCTATCTATAAAATATAGATCGGTCAACAAAATGTATAAAATGTATAAATTGTTAATGTAAATCATGTAGAATATAGTATGATATAAATATGAGTTAAAGTTTTATATCCAAACTATCTAATTTAGGTAATATTCTTGTATTGTGTATGTGGTTTTTAATATAAATATATAAATATTTGTTTATAATCTTTATCAGATTAATTTTTTTTGAAATGTAAGTGTAGAAAAGAAAAATAAATTTGACGAAGTTCATTGAATATTTTACAAATGATATGAATAGTGATGTATATAAAGCATATTTATGAACTAAGTGAGGGAATAAAATGAGTTAATATTTTTTGTTAAAAAAATGTTAATATTTTTATTGCCTATATGGTTTCTAACAGTATGTAGATATATTTATCTTCACATAAAAAATATGTACATATATAATTAGTGATAACGTAAATGTATAAACCCATGATATTCTATAGTCATTGGATGGCTTTATGGTTAAAACATAAGTTGCTGGCTACATAGAATATGGTTAGTTCAGTAAAGTATTAAAGGGATTATATTAAATAGTTAATCTTAGCATCAAGCTATTCATTTTCATTCTCGTTTTAAATTTGACCATTTTTTTAGAGCAAAAATGAGAGCATTGTAAATTTTCATTACCAACTATTCAATTTCACTAAAGACATCATTGATCGAGAGTGACTTTTTATTTCATTGTTTTCCTTTGTCCAATTGCATGATTCAATAACTGACCCAAATTTTTTTCTCTCAAGACTAAATTAGAATTGTGTAGAACATGAATCTCGAATTATTTGCTCTATTTCTTCTATTTATTCTATATCCTTGTAAACTCCATTTTGCCTCCATTGACTCCACACTCGTATTTCGTATATGTGCACTGTGTCTTCTCATGTGACCACTCCTTTCTAATGCTCGCATGCACAATCTATTTTTTATTTTATTTTATTTTTGTGGCCAAAATCTCACTCCTCGCCATCTAAAAATTTCTCCTATAAATAGTTGTATGTTATTATAATTGATAAAAACCATACATCTTCCATATATATTTTATTAACTCGTGAATTTATTGGAAACTAAAGGAATGATTCATATCAATATGAAACTCTCCCCTTTCAATGCATAATAGTTACACCAAAAAGAATTTCAAATGCCCACTCATTATTTCTTAATTTAAAATCAATTTTGATTAAATTTGATTTAAGAGTGAGCAATTTTATTTTATATAATTACAATAAATACTACATAGTACATTAAACTTATGAAATATAAGTGAAATAAATAAGTAAATAATTTATCAAAAAGGAAATGAAACCTAAATATCAAAAGAAAATGAAACAATCCATGAAAAATTATATAAATAAACGATGAATTAAAAACTAAGTCTCTTACACTCATATTATAGTAAAATATGGTTTATTGATAACTAAAATAATTATTTTTATTATTTTGAAACTCTAAATTTCAATCCTTAACTATGACACCAAAAATAATTTCAAAGAAACATATTAAAAGACTTTTTGATAGAACACGCATCCAATTTCATGGAAGATATTAAAATTAATTTTCCTAGATTTCCTATTTTTCCTAGATTTCTTATTTAATAGATCTTTGTAGAATAAAAATAAATTTACAATTAATATTATGATAAATGAGAAAATTCAATTTTAACCGTTAGATTAGAATTAACAGTTTATATAAATAAGTTATTAATTACAAGAATGGATTCTGTAATTAAAAATCATAATAGATCATGTAATTAATGATGTAATATAAACTGTAATTTTAGTTTAACAGATTAAAAATTGAATATTCTTATTTCTCATAATTGCCGAATATTCTCACCTCTTATATATATATATATATATATATATATATATATATATATATACACACACACACACACACACATTTGTGTGTGTGTGTGTGTGAAATTTTTGGTATTATGAGAACAAATTGTTAGTGTTACTCTAATATGCTATTTCTTTAATTTGAAATGTGTTCTATATATCCCGAATTTTGAAGATTTTATTTAATTCTATTGACAACATTTGAGAGCAACAAGAATAAAAAATGTTTATTGCTCATGCACCAGCTCAGTGTTTTGTATCATAAATTTCATTTAATTATTGAGAAAGTATGCGATGAAGAGTGTTTTTTTTTTTACAAAAGGCCGATGAAGAGTGTTAAAATAAAGAGAGTATTGTTAGCATATTCTATAACCTTTAAGTGGCCAAATGCATTTTTAACGAATCTCTTTTGAAAATATGATGCATGCTTTCGAAACTATTTTTACCTGAGTTAAAAAGAAACCAAACTTATACGCTTTTATCTTTTTTTACAGCTTTTATGCTATTTTTAGTAACTAATGATACAAAAAAAAATTAACTAATGATACAAATTTTAGTAAGAATAAGAACTACAAAAACAAAAGTTTTACACATATAATGGGCTTTACAATTTGTATTTTCTAATGGGCTGAGAGTTTAAACCCAACAATTCTGTTGGGGCAGTTATTAAAGACCAGTCTTGGAATTAATAGCATACACCCCCAATCTTTTTCTATTTTTATGCTTTTACCCTTCTGTGGATATACATTTTCTGAAGGAACTTTGTCAAGAAATGTATTTCCCGAAAGCTCCCTTAAATAGTTTTATTGATTAAATTTATCTTCTTTACAGAGTTTTTGAAGATGTAAGTATGCTAAGTTTTATCAAAGGGTCATGATTAATTATCTTGTTGTAAAAAAATTCAACGGGTCTTGACTCATATACATGCACATACATGGATCTTTTTAAAAATAAGCAGTCATAAATTTAATTCCATAGGGTACTTTGAAAAGTTATTTATGTTCAATGTCATCCACTCTTATATCTTTTTTAAGTTGTTTGAAATAAGTATGGTTGAGTGAATAAGCTTAATGTTCAAGGAAGTGACAATGATGCTTAAGTAGATGCCAAATAATGTGCCATCAAATGGCATGCCACCATCATGGCTGGTGGATGGAGTCACTACAACATTTTGACTCAAAAGCAATAATTGAAAATTGTTGCATAAAGCCAAAAAAAAACGTTACTTTTACTTTTGACAACGGTTTTGAAATTATTGTTTCTACGGGGGTTCCCTAAACTATTTGCCATGATTTTTTGTGATCAAAGGCAACACAAGTTAAATCTGAAGTTGAAGACCAAACTTAAGTGAGCATTTCAGATTCACTAAAGAGATTGGCAAATTGAATTATAAATTTTATTTTTGAAGTTGTCGAAATGTGTACATCATAATAATGTGGTCTATGTTGATCTTAGGTATATTTTTCTCAACGTATGATCTCTTAATTTGTCATAGTCATCTCTACATTAGACACCGGTGCACCTAAAAGAAAGAAATGTTAGTCTTGGGATGTGAAGTGAATCACATATATAGACACTACAAAAATGCATTGGCTCGCAAGGTTATTGAAACAGAAAAAGAGCAATACTAGCATCACTCTCATTTGCACTCTCTCTCAACATTCATTCTAAAATTTATGTGGGTCCCACTACTTTGAAAACGGGACCCAAAAAAGTAGCATCTCATGAAGGTATTTGTACGTGATAAATATGTGTACGATCAAAGATTGTTTGACGACTCTGATGTTTTTAGAGACATTTTCTAGAAATCTTTTGAGAACATTAAATTGTTGAATAATTTGATAACTATTAGAAATTACAGGATCATAGAGATGAAGTTTCATATCATATCTGAAGTATGCAAGAGAGCATGAATGAGAGAATTTCACAAAATAAACCATCATGATTGAAAAAGATGCCGACTATAAAAGGACTCAAATTTGTCCAAAATAAACACATTTATATCATTATATGAGTCATTAATCGCATTGCTTTTATTTTTTTTTAAAACATAGTTTGCTAGGACTATTTATCACCTTCCCATGCTTTGTAGTTCGTAATGCGACAAAAAGCTAAAACAAGCCTCTAATATTAACCTTAAAATATTGTCAGATTCATCGGTTTGTACTTGTTTTTCTTGCTTGAAAGTTTGTATAAACTTGATCTGTTTTTATGTTTTGTCTTTAATTATGGCTAATCATGATCTTCAAGGAGCTTAATAAGCATCTCCCACACCACACATATAATAATATATCCAAAATGGCCAAAAACCGTGCTTGGATGGTGAATAAACAAATAGTGAACATTACCAACCAAAAGATCTGTGGGACCCACCATAGGAAAAGAAGAGTAATATTATATGGACAAAAAATTTGAGACAAATATAGACAAAAACCAATTCACAACATCAATTAACCAAGTTTTTTAGACTATTAACCAATCTGTCTTTTCAGAGTTTTTTAAGCCATTAACTAAAAATTTGGTTAATTGGTCACTTGGTTAATAGCCTAAAAAACATGGTTAATTGGTGTTGTGAATTGGTTTTTGTCTAAATTTCTCTGAAATTTTTTGTCTAAATATCATTAATCTGAAAAAGAATGGCAGTTGCTGTGTAACCGAATCCACTAATACTAACTTATAACCAAATTTAACCAAAAACAGAGACTATGACTTTAGCTTGAGAAGAAAAAAGTGCGCATTGTTTAAACTTTAAACCACTACCAACGGAATTCCAGCTCTATCAACCAAAGTACTGTTTCCTATATAGTACCTAAATTGTTTGTTGGAAGAAATCTTTGTCTTTTAGGAATTGAAAATTGTTTCTTTGCTTAATTAGAACCATTTCCCAAAGAAAATACCCAAAACTTTCAAGCAAAGTTTACATCATTGTATCCATTTCCACATATTATATATTTTTGATTTAGAGTTTTCAACTTCCTCCCTCCAATTTTTAGGAAAAATGACTCTAGTTTGTTTGGTCGTTGGAGATCGAAGTTGAGTACTAATTAAATCAGTTTATTTAAATCAATTGCGTTAATCACTCGCACAAAACATAACTAGTTAACAGGAAAAAATATATGATTAAATGTTTAGAAATTGCATTGTGTGACAGAGCAGAGCATCCAAAGAGTAATTAGGAGGCCCCAATAAAGCCACGTCTTCTTGATTCTGTTGAGTTTTGGTGAGCATAACTTTATAATTAAAAAATTGGGACTTCCTCTCCCGTGCTTAAAGATTCCCTTAGCTTATTATTAAGGGCCAAAATTTTTGATAGAATAATCCAAAAGGTCTATACTTTATATACTATATTTTCAAATTCAATGGTTATATATAATCTAATATTATTGTCAAAAAAATAATTAATTTTGAGATAATGATCATTCACACTAAATTTTATATAAATCAAATGTTTCTAAATACTTATTTAGGTTAAATATGTTTTTGGTCCCTATAAAATTTGGGTTTTTTTTCCTTTTAGTCCCTCAAAAAAATTTACCAACTTTTAGTCCTTATAAAATTTGAATTTTTTACTTTTAGTCACTCATGATTTTTAATAGCTCTTTAAGACTTTTAATAGTACTTAAAAGGTCAAAAAGCGTTACTAAAAGTCATTAGGGACAAAGAGTAAAAAACTCAAATTTTATAAGGACCAAAAATTGGTGAAAATTTTTTAGAGACTAAAAACAAAAAATTCAAATTTTTAGGGACGAAAAATATATTTAACCCTACTTTTTATATATTGTTGAGAAGGATAAATCTTAGTCTACCGCTCGATTAATGTCTATCAAAAATAACAATTCATTCTTTTTATTCGATTATTTTGAGAAATGAACTTTGTCCCTCAATTGCGGGTTCTTTAACTATTTTGAAGAGTGTTAAGTGACATTTAATGTGATTAAACTAAGCTAAGAAAACATAAATGAAACATGTAAATTGCAAATGATAGTAATTCTAAAATTGGTATTTATAGAAGAAAATTGCGCACTACCCTTATTCGCCTATATTCCTCGAGCACTAAAGATAAATAAAAGTGACAAACAACTGTAATGCCCAACTAACGGTCACTCGAATGATAATCATACCGCTCACATTGAATTCCATTTTTTTTCGGGTTAGACCAAAAATCCAAATTATATGGACTCAAAACACGAAAAATAATATAAGATGGTCTAAGATCATGTTGATGGATCCTTGATCCAACATTGGCCTTATATGTAAATAATTATGTATTATGGATTGTCACTTAAGATTAAGTCCAACTAAAGTGATCTAATAAAGTTAGGGCTAATATGAGCTTATGAGTGTCTAATAGGATATGGACCTTTGATATGTAAAGGGTTCTCCAAGATAGGGTTCTCTCCGGTTGGCACTTCTGGTGACGACCATGTCAACAGTGAAGACTTAAGGTTCGAGTCATTTTACCGAAGCCCTATGTGCCAAATGTTAATGCTCTAATTAGCACAACAATGGTGTTCCTCTCCACACGGTGGAAAATGCCTTCAACAGAAGCAGGTGTGTTTGCAAAAGACACTCCAATGATAATGTCAGTTTTGGGCTTAAAGGACTCTGAGGAGAGTGCGTATGACAATAGGGTAAAAGTGAAATGATCAAACCTGGGGTATGCCCCATACTTAAAGTGATTGTGTTGTTGTTGAGCTGAGCTAGAATACCTCCTTCAAAGTAGAAGATCATGCCTAATTTGATGGGGCAGTACACTGGCGCTTTGTGCTGAAATATCTATTGGTAACCACCCCCCACAAAAGCGAGACATGAGTCGATAACGTGTCAACCCATCTTAGGAGCTCGGTTTCGAGCTCATGTAGAGAGTTGTGTAAATTATTAGCTCTAGACTTGGCTTTTATCATCATTCATGTTATCTTCTGACCTGGCCAGGTTGGGAGTAGAGGGTTGGATCACTGGCCTTTCAAGTAGAGGTCGGCCAGGTCTTAGTTTGAACTCGACAATGGAGTTCGTTGGTAGAGCTCGACGAAGTAGGTTGTGACCACTACATTTATGGAAATCAAATGCTGGTGAAATAAACTAATGGGTGAGCAATGTCCAAATGAGAAAAATGTGATACAATGAATAAGAAACGCAAGCAAGCAACAAAACAAAAGATGCAAACAAGTAGCGACAACTTTTACTTCTTAAATACAAAACAGAGTCACCTTAGACGAAGAAAAATAAATAAACTAAACCTTACTTTTGATGTCATGTTAACTATGGTGAGACATAGAGAATAGAATGTAAAAAGAGAAGAAGAGAGACAAATGGAGAAGCCCCTTAAGACTCTAATCAGATTAAAGGTTATGATACAATAATGATACAATATAATTGAGGCTAAAATGACTAAACTACCCTAAACACAATTATTGGGAAACTTTACTATATAACTCATACTAAAACTTTATAACCAACACAATAAGTCTATAACTAAATTACAATGTCCCTTTTGTGAGTTTTCTAAATTTATGTAAATTGTACATGATGGAAAAAAGTAGAAAATAGATATAGTTGTATATGATGTCGTGTATCCAGTGGCGGATCTTTATAGGAGCCGGGGGGAGCCACGGTACCCCCCGGCTCCCATTAAGTTAGTATATACACAAATATATTGTATACTCAAAGTTAGAATATATAAAACCGAATGAACACTAAGCGACAAATGTATCAATAGCCAAGCGGTTAAGAGCATTATTGGTGTATTTAGGGTCCCCAGTTCAATTCTTGTCATGGTCACATCTCTTTTTTGCAGTTATTTGTATATTTTTCTCAAAAATTAATATAAAAAATTGCATTAAGCAATATTGAAACTCTAGACATTAAAATTGACATATGTAATTTTGACCACTAAACCAAACAAACTATTATGAACACACAATTAATTTTGTTTTATATATTTGTTATTATTTTGGCCCCTCCAATTTTTTTGGCAAGATCCGCCACTGCGTGTATCCAAAATTAGATGTTTAAAATTTGCTTAGTTATTGTGTTATTGGTGCACAATGTTTATCGACTTTGTTAATGGCTAAAAATTGGTGACTAATCTACGCTGGATGAATTTAGTCGACCACATGTTTTTATTCGACTTTTCACCGATCAGTGTGGTTCTTCTCTCTCAATTGAGTATTTGTCACACTCAAGACTCAAATTCAAGATCTTAGAATAGGATCTGAATCCAAATACTACTTGAACTAATCGATGTTGGTAAATTAGATGTTTAAATAATACTATTAGTTAATAAAGAGTGATAAATTAGTGTCACAATATCAGCTATACTCCATTGTCTCCTTTTGCTCTTCACAACTCAACTTTTGAGTTTTTTCTTTTTCTTGGTACAATAGAGAAGAAAAGAAAAGAGACTAAGGTCTCACAAAAAGAGTGCCTAAATCATATTTTCATATATTTTTGACAAACTACTTCTGAAAATAATAAATAGAACATTCAGAAGAAAAATTATGAAAACTAATGTGTTAGTGAGGGTCGTGTGGAACGTGTCTCTGAGTTTATAGGGCTTAGGCGTAATGTGATACGTTGATATCAGTTGATCCAACAGTGGTTAGTTGTAGGCTAGGAATATTAGCTGACAGATATATGTAGACTATACATTCGACACACAATCAATCAAACATCTACAATTTATTTCAAAAGTCTTTATCTTTTATCATTTATCGCATTTATCTTTTATGATTTACGTCCATAGATAATCCAACCACATGTTTCTCTCACCTATCCTAACGCTCTTTGGAGGAGTTAATGAATTAATACTCAAAGAACAAAGTTCATTCTTCGGTGAAACTGCTTGAAGAAAACAGAGAAATCGGTAGTTCAACTTCAAACCTCTGATTGATAACTCATTTAGGAAAATAGAGTTTGACAACAATAGATTGATTGTTAAATCTCTTTTTTTGTGTAATATGAAATAATTGGTCAATGAGTTGACTTTAAAAACTATCCCAGTCTTAGCTGGTGTGTGTTTAAAGGAATCAGGTCCAGGTCAGGATTGTTGGATATTAATGTTTGGAAATATGAAACCAACTAATTAATAATTATATTTACACCTTCTATCATGGTTTGTATAATATAACAACAATGCTATTTTGACAAAAAAATTTCTACAAATCGACAAGTCACCAACCTACAACACCAATTAACCAAGTTTTTTTAGACGATTATTAAGCGGTCAATTAACCAAGTTTTTAATCCACGCCTAAAGCGTGAAAAAAGCGAGGTTGGCTAATCGCCTTAAAAACTTGGTTAATTGGTGTTGTAGGTTGGTGACTTGTCGATTTGTAGAATTTTTTTTGTCAAAATAGCATTTTTGATAATATAATAGAATATTCTGTCCCAATATAAGTAGTGAGTATTGTAACATACTGTCTTACACTCTTACTTCTTACTACTACTCTACTACTATCTATAAAAAATGCCAAAAGTAACTACCAAACAAAACCTACTAAAAAAAGGAACAAAAGTAACATGATCCAATACTACCTACCGCATTATCAGCGCCACAATGCGCGCCATTTTTGGAGATAACAACCATCTTCTCATATTTTAAAGGTTTAAATATAGATTACCCCCTGCAAATATCAACTTTATCCATATACCCCCTTGTAAAAATAAAAGTTTTAAAATAAACCTTGCAAAATGTGAAGTTATCCATTACCCCTTACGGTTAGTTTACATTGACGCCGCATTGATTGATGCGAATGCCCAGTTGGATCAATTACGTGGCTAATTAGGGCTTAAATCATCATCATCATCAGTTCAATCCTCTTTTCTTCCCTCCATAACCCTAATCGAAGCTTCTCTCTTCTTCCCTCCATAACCCTAATCTTATCCTATCTCAATCGAAGCTTCTCCTCCATAACCCTAATCGTATTCTTCTCTCTTCTTCTCAGTTCTTCCGTTGTTTGTTTGATCTTTCCAATGGCCACAAGCAACACCTCTTCTAATGCTTTATCAAGACATGGGCAACTTCCACTTTATGCATGTGAGCAGCCAATGCATTTATGGATTGCAAATACCTCTGAAAATCCTAGAAGAAGATTCTGGAAGTGTATTAATTCTGGGGTAAGTAATGTAGGTTTAAATTCGTGTGTTCCCCCTTTATTTTTGGGTTATTGGCATACCATATCTTCGTTGATTTTTGTCTCTCTCTCTGTAGAAACGAAATAGCTGCAAGTTATTCATTTGGATGATGAACTAGATGTTCTACAAGTCGAATGGTGACTTCTTCAGAAACCGTAGTTGAAGCTAACCCTAAAGTTTTGGAGTCACCAACCAAACAGATTTGGTGAATGTAAATATGGTGAAATTTTGACAAATTGGGAGTCAATGAAAGTTAACAAGCTGAAGATTGGTGAAGAAACCCATTGTATCTGAGTGAGTGAAGTGTGAGAGACGAAAATGGTGATGTGAAGTGAGTGAGAGAAGTTGAAATGCTGAAGTGAGTGAGTTAGGTAACACGTGTATAAGCACCATTTACGTGTCATGTCAATGTGGAGTCCAAGTGTCAGCCCACTCAGCATAGAGTTAACTCTGTTAACTAAAACTAACAGGAGGGGGGTAATTGTAACTAATTAATATTTGCAAGGTTTATTTTAAAACTTTTATTTTTGCAGGGGGGTATATGGATAAAGTTGATATTTGCAGGGGGTAATCTATATTTAAGCCTATTTTAAACTAGTATTTACATTTTAGAATAAATTAAGTCAAAATCCTTAATTTATTTAATTAATTAACTCATATTATCTATTATTAGAACAAGGTCTTGGGTTCGAATCTTGAGTGTGGCAAAAACTCTGTTGGGAGGGAGAACCACACGGACCAGCAAAGCCAGACTCGTGCCCAGCCAGGTTCCCCGGAGTATATTAGTCATCGACAAAGTCGGTGTAGGGGTGGCAATTTCTACCCGCAAGTGGGGATCCTCGCGATCGCCCGCCCTGAATGGGGCCCCCGTGGGTGGAGGATTTATCCCGTGGGATGGGATGGGAGAAAATCCCCCTGCAGTCAAAGTGGGGATGGGGATGGGGATGGGGATCATACCCCCCGGCCCGTGGGGACCCCACCCCGAATATATTACATAAATATTCTTATTATAGATATATATTATGTTATAAGTAATTAATATTTTAGTCTTTTTATAAGAGTTTTTAATTTAAAATATTAACAAAATATTAAATTGTTCTAACTTTTTATACTTTTTAAATATTAAAATATAAAATTAAGACTAACATTTATATTTTTTATATTAAAATGTTAAACTTTTGAATTTTAGTCCTACTTTTTATATATTTTTCTAATTTTACTTTTTATATATTTTTCTAATTTTATCTGTGGGGATGGGGATGGGGATGGGGGAGGAAATGTCCCCGAGGCGGGGAACGGGGATGGGGACGATTTGGGAGGCGTGGACGGGGTGCGGTGAAGTACTCCCCCCCGCCCCGCCCATTGTCATCCCTAAGTCGGTGGAAACTGTGCACCAAAAACATGGTAACCCAAAAACTTAGCTACAGTATGATAGGTGCTAATTTTCCATAACGATAGTAATTTAGACCATCAAGTGTTGGTCCGAGTGGTAACAAGACTCGGATCCCACCCTAAAATTTCGGGTTCGAATTTTGAGTGTGGCAAAAACTATGTTGGGAGTGAAGAACCACACAGGGCTGGTAAAACCGGGTACTCGTGGGTCGTGGCCAGCCAGGCTAGCTCCCCGGTGTAGATTAATCATCGAAAAAACCGGTGGAAACTGCACACCAATGACATGGTAACAAAAAAACTATAATAATTTAGCTTTTCTACATTTTAATTTATAGAAAAATTACCATTCCTAAAAGAATGTACCATATTAAAAATAAAAAATAAAAAAAAACCTTACCAATTATTTCAAGTTATTATACAAATTCAATTGTTGAAATACTTAAAGTAAATATTTACTTTGTTGACATATATTTCTTAGTTTTTCTTTCCTTGTTGGTTTAATATTTTTTTTACGAGAATAAACTTATATCATTTCAATATCAATAATGTTTGTTACACACAGGACTGTAGGAGCACTGTAATGAATTTCGGAGCTAGCATAGAGTCTTGATGCCTGTGTTATAGTATGAACAATAAGATTCGCTTGCCTTCCTAATAGAGCTAATCCTATAGCTTGAACTATGAGAAATAAAGTTAATACAACGGGAAATAATAAAACCAAAATCAGAGTTGTCGGACGTTGCTTTGTATATCGCATTAGCCACTGAGAGACAATCTGTCTCAATGACTACTGCAACTAAGCCCAAGTCCTGCAACCACATAAGAGCTTGCCACAATCCCATTGCTTCCGCTTCCTGAGGCTCCAGACTCCCCTCGAACCACATAGTTTTCCCTTCCAAAAAGCTATCATTTTCATCACGAATGCACATACCAATGTCGTATTTATTTTCTGGTTCAAAAATTGTTGCATCGATGTTGCATTTTAGCACGCCAGCTGCTGGTTTTGTCCATAACTGCTGCAAATCAGATCTGGTTTGCCAAGAAGGGGCGCTGGACTACTGCTCACCATGGTTGTTGTTCGGCTTCCTGCGAGCTGTTTGTTCCTAATCTTCTTCGACCTTCTCCATTTTTTTTAAATAAACTCACTTCCTCCATTTTTTTAACGAAAGTATACTCCACAACGATTGTAAATGTTAATCGTTCGAGGTATTGGAAATTCATTTAAGGGTTTAACCTCTCCAAACAATTATTTTCCCATATGCGTCATTCAGGGATCGAACTCAGGACCAATTGGTTAAGAGACTCAAATATCTACCACTTCAACACACACATCATGTTGGTTCCATCTTTTATTTTATTTTTTTTTGAGATTTTCCACCATTTTTTTTAAATAAACTCACTTCCTTCATTTTATAAATAAACTCACTTCCTCCATTTTTTTTAAATAAACTCACTTCCTTCATTTTATAAATAAACTCACTTCCTCCATTTTTTTAACGAAAGTATACTCCACAATGATTGTAAATGTTAATCGTTCGAGGTATTGGAAATTCATTTAAGGGTTTGACCTCTTCAAACAATTATTTTCCCATATGCGCCATTCAGGGATCGAACTCAGGACCAATTGATTAAGAGACTCAAATATCTACCACTTGTGTCACATCATGTTGGTTCCATCTTTTATTTTATTTTATTTTTTGAGATTTTCCATCTTTTATTTTTGATAGTTGGATTTAACGACACCTTCATTTTCACTTCAAAATCAAAATAATATTATTAATGAAGAAACAAAAAACAAGTATAAATTTCTTTTGACAAAAAAGTAAGTATAACTTAATTATATTTGTATGTATACATATTTATGACTGTAAAAATTTTATACCTAATAATAATTACTATTAATCAATTACTTTTTTTGGGTATATTCGATCCGCGACCTTAGTAAAAACTAGAAGAGACACTTTACCATCTTATCCAAGTCTTTCTTGGGTAATTACATTTTGAAAACACTAATATTAATTAACTTTTAATCCCTATTCCCTATATATACGTTGTAATATTATTCGTTGAATAATCAAACAGAGAAATAGAAAAACACCGAAAAGAAAAACTCTCTCTCTCTCTCTCTCCACTTTCTATCTCTCTTTCATTTCCATGGTGGAACCAACTGAAAACGCAGCTTCACCGGAACGAGGATCAAACAACATAACACACAATTCACTATAATTGTAGCAGAATTAGGGTTTCTCAATTGTTTAAATTTGAAGAATGCCAATCTCTAGGTACCACATTCAGAGTGCGCACCGGTTGGCGGATCCGGAGCTCCACCGTGCCGCCGATAAGGATGACTCCGAAGCTCTCCTCGAAGCTGTTGCAATGGCTGGACTCGTCGGTCTCTTGCGTCAACTCGGCGACCTTGCTCAGTTAGTTCTCTCTCTTTCTATAACTGCTTTTGGTGTGAGTTGTTGCGTGGTGGGGGTGGTTGTGCTCGCAATTGAATTAATGATAGTGGTTGAGCTGAGTAACGTTGAGTTTTTTTTTTTTGAAAAAAAAAAAATAAAGTTCTCATTCAATGCAATATTTGAATTTTTGTTTAGTGTTGTTGATGGTGGTGGTGATGTTAGTGAAAGGAGCTTTGATTTAGCGATGATTTTGTTCTGTTTGGCAAATTTTAGTTCGGTGGTTAGTTGGTGAATTAGTTAGTTTGATTGAATTTAGAGTTTCTAGTTTGGTGGTTGGATTAGGTGATGAAAGTTAAGTTTTCTTTTTTCGCAAATATTATTATGATTATTGATTAATATTGTATCGTAGAGCTGAATTTTAGGAACTGATTTATGAGGTTACTTTTTGAATCTCTTTTACGTCTTGATTTTAAGTTATTGCTCTTTCGCTGTGCCTTCTTCCTTTATTCTTTTGCACCTTTTGGTTCTTTTTCTTTGTATGTAGACTAGTGACTATGACTATTTTCGGAGGACAAAATAGGGAAGAAAATGGGTGATTGGTGAATAGATTGGTTTTGAATCCTTGGGTTGAGAACATGTTGAATGCTTTTTTATGTACACATTGATATTTGATGAATGATGCGTAAACCACTACTCTGGGATTAAATTTCGGGGTAGAGTGCAGATTGAAATTATCATAGACGCATTATGCCTTTAATTTTACAGTATCACAGAACAACTATATTTTAAAGTCAAAGAAGGAGAAAATGAGATTTAAGGAGACTAATTTATAATTGACTAGCATTACAGATACAGTCATTTTAAGTTTGGTGGGTACGGAGTGAGTATTAAGGATTGAAGATCAATCTTATTCTTAGAAGCTTCTATCCACAATCTCCTCATCAGGCATATGAATTAAGCCTAGGTGGCTCAATCTTGTTAATATAATTCATATGCTTCTGGTAGGATATTGTATGTGTCTTGCCAGAGCCCAGAGGTGTGGTCATCCTAGTATTTTGTTCCCTGCAGCTAATTATTAGAAAATTAAATTATACTAATTTTTACAGTCACCATCTGGTGTTAAGTTCTCTGTATTTAACTGTATTATTTTGGTTAGATTTGCTGCCGAGATGTTCCATAACTTGCATGAAGAAGTAATGGCTACTGCCGAAAGAGGCCATGGTCTTAAGTCTCGTGTTCAACAGCTTGAGGCTGACATTCCTGCACTTGAGAAAGCTTTTCTGTCACAAACCCATCATTCTTCTTTTTTCACAAATGGAGGTTAACTAATCAATACAGAGTCCTTTAGTTTGCTCTTTAAGTTTGTTATTTGAACTAAAGGTTATAACAGTCCCTTGAAGAAAAAAACTAATAACATGCTTTTCGCATTGCAGGGATTGAATGGTATCCTAATCTCCGCTATGAACAGAATCCTGTTACACGTGGAGACTTACCTAGATTTATATTGGATTCGTATGAAACATGCCATGGTCCACCTAGACTCTTTCTTCTAGACAAGTATGGTGACCTGATTTGTAGAACTTAAAAACTTTCAGCACAAATATAGTCTAATTATAATGTTATAGATATCTGAGTCTTTCTTTTTTCTTTTTCTCTCTAAAAGGTTTGATGTGGCTGGTGCTGGGGCGTGTCTGAAGCGTTATACCGATCCATCATTCTTTAAGGCAGTGTCTGCTTCCTCAGTAACAGCAACAGAAGTTCACAGGGAAAAGAGAGTTCGGAGAGTGCGGGTACTAAAGCACTGATTCTACCACTTAATGACAATATGACATATTTTTCTTCAAAATTGTTTTAGTTGGCATAAAAAATAATTCTATGCAATGGAAAATTGAATACTTGCAATTTTGAGTATATAATATATATAATTTATATTTTCAGCAGAAGAAAGAAGCATGGCTGAGGAATGGTGAAACCTCTAAACCATCACATTCAAAGTGAGCTCCGATAACTTTTCTTTGTTGCATTAATTTATTATTCTGGTTTGTTAATTGTAAAAAAGGTTTCTAAATAGTTAATCACTTAATCGGTTACTCAATCCATTTCCATTATTGCAGACTTCACCAATTATTTCTTGAGGAGCATATTGAGAATGCTTATAGTGATCCTGCTCGTCTTGTGAAGTTGAGAAAAAGGCAGTTAGATGGATCTGCAGTTGATGCAAAAACTGGAAAAAGTTACATGGAAAAATTTTCGGAAATGCCCCCACCTGATCATACAATGGTTTGTGAAACCTCGATCATTCCACGGCCTGAGAAATGGATGTCTGATGACACTAATGAAACTGGGATTAAAATACTTGACATCAGGAACATTTCTCCTATGAGGTCTTTGGAAAATGAAAAAACACATTATTCCACAAATGAGCAAGAATTAGAACTGAATACGTGCTCAGAAATGGACAGGGAGACAAATGGATATCTTGAGAAGGTGCATGAACAAATGTCTGCTGGTGTGACATATGAAATGTCTTCTAATTCAAATCATTTCAAGGTACCCGGTGAAACAGAAATGCTGGATGATGAACAAGAGAAAAGAGAATGCAACCTATATGGCTATCGTTCAGATGATGCAACTAGTGAGGTTGACAATTACATGGATGCTTTAGCTACCATTGACTCAGAATTAGAAACAGACAATGAGTGTAGACCCAAGAAAAGTTTATTGAATGTTCAAAAGATAACTGATTTAAATGGCGAGGAACGTCAACTGCACGCTCAATTTTCGGATTCTCACTCATTCGGAGACTCCTCAATATCCGAGGAAGTTATTTCATTTGAACAAGACCAAAATGACGAGCATAATGAAGTGAAAACTTGGTTGCCTGATTCCCAGTCAACAGGAACCCCCTGTGCGTCAAATGACGATTGTTCACTCAGAAGAGATAGAAATGAAGAACATACCCAACTGCAACTTCAGTTTTCAGATTCTCAATCTATTGGAAATTCTTCACCAGAGATTGAACATATCCCGTCCAACCAGCTTCCGCAAACTGTTGAATTGCAAAACACTAGTGGCGAGTTTGTCACACATGATGATGTGCATGATCAGAGGAAAATGATATCTGGCTCTATACCAGTCTCTTCAGGGTCATGTCTGATGGATTCGGGACATTTATTGTTTCCTTTGGATCTTGGAGTCACCTCACTAGTGCCCCTCCCTACAGGAACTCAATCAGACGAAACACCATCTGTCCCTGTTGAACGTCATTTAAGATTAGAAGATGATGAAGACAGGAAGTGTCTTGTTGAATCTATAGCTGCTGAATCTCATGCTGCCTCCCCATTAAAAGATGGTAGTTTCCCAGTGGTTTCCTTTGATTGCAGTTCTTTGAGCAACTTGGATGTTTGTGATCCATATGTCCATTCGAATTCTGAGTTGCAAGTTTCTAATGATTTAGACATGTTTCATGAAGGTGATGGTGCAAATCATTCTGACGTCAAAGTTTTGCAAGCAGAATCTCTGACTGAATACTCTTCTGAAACTTCAGCTGTTGAAGACATTGGTTCACAAGTGGAGGATCCCATTCGCTTATCCATGGAAGGAGACCTGAATTCAGGCACTAAGCTGTTGCCCGATGACCGGAATTTAAACTCTGAGGACAACATAGTAAAAACCCAACTCAACTCTGAAGATTTATTTCCTGTTGTAGACACTACACCAGAGAGCAGCTTTACAGAGGAGCTATGCTCTGATTTAGCACACGGAAATCCACAGGATTTACCTGATTTAGCAGAAGTTGAAATATTGTAT
The DNA here is from genome assembly GCA_020916435.1 of Oxytropis ochrocephala. Classification (NCBI taxonomy): domain Eukaryota; kingdom Viridiplantae; phylum Streptophyta; class Magnoliopsida; order Fabales; family Fabaceae; genus Oxytropis; species Oxytropis ochrocephala. The sequence goes on from CM037091.1 coordinate 17,430,810, forward strand.
CCTGATCAGCAATCAAATTTTGAAGAGGTACCAAGGATAATGCCTGGTCATGAAATAAATGGATCCACCTGCAGTTTTGATTCCGTTGAAGATGATGCTCATAGTAAACATCCACCTTCCCCTGATTACATGAGGCAGGATAATGATAATCATGTCAATGTAAATGATATGTTCTCTGTAAAAGGTCAGTCACAAGATCAGGCTGTATCTGCTCCTCCTTGTGTTGATACTGCTGAAAAAGATGCAAGTATTGTTAACTGCGGATCACCGGATTGTATTTCTTCCCCATCAAGGAATATTTCAAATTCGCATGAACCTTTACTGTGTTCTTCAGAATCCCATCAGATGGAAATGGAATCTGATGAGGTAGAGTTAACAAAATTTTCTATAGACTTGAATGCCGAGAAAAGGGAAAATCAACTGGAACCGTTTCCAGAAATTGTATCATCCTCAATAAGTCTTACAAAGTTGGAGGAATCTCTTTCTTGTTTTGCTGACCCTCGCGAGGATAAGATGGAAATCGATGAGGCAGGTGCAAGAGAATCTTTGACAGAATTATCAGCACATAAAGTAGTGGGTCAACCAGAAATTGCTTCCACCGTTGCACAGTTGAACCTGAACAAATCAGTTCTTTGTGCTCCTTCTGATTCTGGAATATGTAATAATGTTCAACATTCATCACTCGAGGAGAAAATCCAATACGGCTCTTCTCTCAATGACATACAAATGGTGTCTGAATGTTCAGACCCAGACTCTCAGAGGTCAGAATCTATGTTTGTTTGGCAGAATAATCTCCAGAACAGCAAGAATAGTTTGCCACCACCTTCCGATAATCAACTGGATTCTGAAACCCATTTAGAGCTGTTCTTGAAATCCCAAGTTGGTCAACAAGACGTGAGATTTCAGCTCAGAAATGAAGAAAATTATAGCCCTGCTAATTTTCAACCTCAACTGGCGCAGATATCAAATCAGTTAGAGCAAGAAAAAATCTCTAATGCTGCTTCTGAGTTTGCTGCTGAAGTCCATCCAGATAAACCTTCACGTGGTTCCTTATTAAAGTCATATGGTCAGAAGATTAACTCATCTGGTCTACTTTCTGATAATTTTCCCAAGGCAACCAATTTTGAGGAGACACCACCTATGCCCCCTCTACCACCAATGCAATGGATAATGAGCAAGGTTCAAAATACTTCCCTAGTTTCACAGAGAGAAGAAATTGATGAAAGTCAAGCGTCATTCCAACCAATACAGTCAATTAAACCTGATTATAAGTCTGAATTTGGTTTATCAACTTCCGAAAGAGCAACATTGTCATACCAGAATCCATTTTCGCCTGCTGTTGCTGTGGAAAATAATAAATACCTACGCTCTTCTGGGTTATCAGCAGGTGTTTCAGAGCATCCTGTTGCTATTCCTTTGCAATTTCCTCTTGTATTAAATGAAGCAAATGGTCAGCATAATTACCTAATTCTGGAGAGAAGTCAGGCTCAAAAACCTTTCTTAACATTACCTGTGGTATTGTCGGGTAGGGTTCCACATGGAAATGACATTGCTTCAGAGGGAGAAAATGAATTGAATTCAAGTCCATGCTCCCCAATAATGTCTCATGAATATGCTGTTTCTGGCACTGATCCCATCTTCCAACAAGAAAAATCGACTCAATCTTCAAGTCAATTAACTGTAGATACTAGTTTAGAAGCTAAAGAGGATAGACCTGGAGAATTGCATTTGGTGCTACCTGCTGAATGTCCTGTATCCGGAGATGATCCCATTTCTCCAAAAGAAAAACCTTCTCAATCTCTAAATCAATTCATGGAAGAAACTACTTTAGAAGCTAAAACACTCAAGCAGTCTTCGATAAATTTGGAAAAGAAGCAGGGAGATGCTGTTGTCTCACCCGAGTCACCACCAAGTGTAGAAATTGTGCCCAATCACAGGCTTGTGTCTTCAGAGGGGGAACTGGCATTGTCATTGTCATTGGATACATCTGCTCGAACATCAGAGTTTGATACTGAAATGCCAAATGGCAGACCAAAGAATGAGCTTCCTCGTCCTCCAGAGTTTGATACTGAAATGCCAAATGGAAAACCAAAGAATAAGCTTCCTCGTCCTCCGAACCCTGTAATTGATGTTGCTGCTGCTCTTGACAAAAGCAGGGTAATGACAGTTTCTTGCTCTCATAAAATTTATTCTATTTGTGGCCTTAAATATTGCATAACACACTTCCTTTGAACCAATGCAGCTGAGGAAGGCCAGTGATCGTGTTAGGCCACAGATAGCACCAAAGGTAGATGAAAGAGACTCGTTGTTAGAACAGATAAGATCAAAGGTTATGGCTAGCAAATTTTATCTTGTTCTTCATGTTATTCTTACCCACTCATTCTTGTATTTAGATATCTAAAATTAAAAATATATTTTTTCAGTCCTTCAACTTAAAGCCTGCTGTGGTTACACGACCCAGCATTCCAGGTCCAAAAACAAATTTGAGGGTTGCTGCCATCTTGGAGAAAGCAAATTCAATTCGCCAGGTCTTCACTCTTTCTCTGTTGAGTTTATCATATTAAGCATATGTTCTCTGTTAAGTTTATAGTAATAGCCATAAGTTCCTCCTCTTTTGCCTGCACCAGCATACCATTCTCTTCAAGGTAAACTAAATTAATGTCAATTATAATAGGCATTCGCTGGAAGTGATGAAGACGATGGTTCAGACAGTTGGAGTGAGTGATTCTTAAATTTACTACAGGATAAACAACACTGATCTCAGTGTCCGTGGATGTTTCTCTATTGTAGTTCTCGCCCTAAATCCGCTGTAAAAAGTCTTTCTTCTATGTAATGTATAGGAAATATACTTAGTACACATAATTCTTTATACTAGTCTGTGTTCATTCATGTATGGTACTCTGGACAACATATGTCACCTCTCTGGTCCTCCCAGTCCCAATTTACGCACAGAAGCATCAACACTGGAATAAGCATGCGGTGTTGCAACAATCCGGACCATCGCTATTTGGAAGTGAATCTCTCTTCAGTCATACTCAGGCTCAGCGTGTAAGAGCTACATCTATCCAAATATACAAACCTATCAACAATTCTTTTTTTTCCATATAAGTAATGTATATTTGTGTTGTGGCTGTTTTAATTTTTTGATTTGTTGTCATGAGTAACTTTGTAATTCTGATAACACGATGTAGGCCATCTGTGTCCCATAGTACATTATAGTATATACATGTATACACATCATTCCATCATCTTGAATGTGTAGTTTCCATCATTGCCATTGTCTACTGATATACTTTTTGGCAGTTTTTCTTTTTATTTGTTATAATTATATATAGTATTACTGGAAAAATGCAAATATCCTTAATATTTGGCATCTATCCTTAATATTTGTTCAAGCCTATAGAAGAATGATGCATGTAGTGTGCGTTGAGTGAAATTACCTTGTAAACACTTGAAAGAAAATTTTGGTGAGATTGTGAAAAGAGAGTTGAACTTGATGAGTGGCTGTGGAATGTGTTACTTGATTGTTCCAAATTGTTGTGTTTGGTTCTAAGATTTATGTGACAAGAGCAAGATGAATGATGCATTGGGATGTGTGAATACTTGAATGGGGTGGTTTGTTATAATGGTGAGAAGCTGAGCTTGTGTTTGGTTTTAATCTCTGCCGGGTTAGAATTGAATTAAATTGTACACCTTAATTTTGACTAAAAACATAACTACTCAACTGAGAGGGTATTGAAATAATTTACACTTTAAAATTTCTCTCTTCTTACAATTTAGTGTTTTGTTCTCTCTCCTCACGAAATTTGTGTCTTAACAGCCACATGAGATGAGTTTAACGGCGCCAAGTGACATCTTAACAACTTTTGTCAACTTATCTATAAGTAATAAAAAGGAAAAACTCCATAAAAGGCGATATTTCAAATTTATTAAAATAGTTGTGTTACAAAAAGTTTTTTAAAAAAGTCGATCTTATCTTATAATATAAATAATAGAGTAAAAATAAGGAAAAAAAGAAAATGAGGTGTAATAATGGCGGCAGATCTTCTTATAATAATGACGCTCCGTTGCTGGCGCGCTATTGGCGCTCGTTAAGCGCTTCGTTGGCTCTTCCATTGGCGCTCCCATTCTTTGCTCCGTAAAAAGTGGATAGATTTAATTATTGATTTTTTTTAGGAAAAATAATTTTGAATTTTTTCAAGTGGTATCGCTTATTTTGACTATCAGTAGTGATTAAATGAATTAAATTTAGTAGTTTTGAGTAAATTAAAGTAAATAATAAATTCAACATGATTTAATATTAATTTTATTAAGTTTATTTAATTACTGATTTTGTAGAAGAAATAAATTTAAAAATTAAGTGTTTTTTTAAAAAAATTGTCTGCGCGTCGTCGTCGGTGCGTGAGCGATGGCGGCTTTCTTTGCTTTTTAGCGCCCCGTTGTGCTTCATTGGCGTGTTGGCGCTTTTCGTTGACATTGTCGCCGCTTTTGCCCAAAGTGTGCCTCAAAAAAGCGGAAGAGATTTAATTATTAATTTTTTTAGGAAAAATAGTTTTGAAATATTTACCCGTGGTATCACTTTTTTTGACAAACAATAGTGGTTAAATTAATTGGGTTTAGTAGTTTGAGTAGATTATATACATAATTTAATATTAATTTAATTAATTTTATGTAATTACTTATTTTTTACAAAAAAAATAATTTTGTAAAAAAGATTTTTGGTAGTGGGTTGTTTGATTATGTTGATAGTAGAGAGAAGTGGAAAGAGTGAGAAAGAGTAAAGAGAAAAGAGAAAAGTAGGTTGTAAAGTGAAATAAAAAAAATTAAAAGATGATGTGAGAGTGGGGCCCACGAATAATAAAAGTGAGTGAGAGTAAAAAAGTCAAAAGAATTTGAAATGACATTTTTATCCCTAGGATTGAGATAAAAGTAAATGATAATTTGATATTTTTAGTAGTGGGTTGATTGTTAATATTTATAGTAGATAAATGATCAAAATAACCCAAAGATTTGTTACGCGAGGTGTTGTTTTTTTTATGCAATTTAGTGTGGTGGTGGTGGTGGGGATGTTACGTGAGGTGCTCACGTGATTAAATTTTGCATATCAAATCCACATTGTTTACTAAATAATTTAATCCATATAAAGTCTTATTGATATAAAGCCAAGTTATAAAATTTTGATTATAGAAGTGTTTTATTATTTTTTATAAGTCATTAGAGTTCTATATAATCTTTTAAAATCTACAATAGGTCTTTTTATGCAATAATAATGAAGATCGTTTAGATGAAATGATTTGGTTTTTTTATAAGCAGATAATTTTATTAGTAGATGAGATGATTCAGGTTTTTTCCAACTTAATCAAGGGGGATGTTACGTGAAGTGCTCATGTGATTCAATTTTGCGTATCATATCCACATAGTTTACTAAATAATTTAATTCTTATAAAGTCTTATGATATAAAGACAAGTTATAAAATTTTGATTATAGAAGTGTTTTATTGTTTTTTATAAGTCATTAGAGTTCTATATAATCTTTTAAAATCTACAATAGGTTTTTTATGCCATAATAATGAAGAGCGTTTAGATGAAATTGTTTGGTTTTTTTATAAGCAGAGAATTTTATTAGTAAATGCGATAATTCAGGTTTCTTCTTACTTAATCAAAGTCTTGAGTTTTGAATCCAACCTTACGAATGAGGTAGCGTTACAACTCTTGAGGGAAAGTTTTTGTAGTCCTACTAAGATCGGGAGATTAGTCTCTGCAGTTATGCGAAGAGGATGCCCAATTTTAAAAAAAGCTTTTGTGATATAATAATATGGGGAAATTACACTCACCTCCTTTAAGTTTTGGTCAAATATCACACACCTCCCCTCTAGTTTTAAATTGAACAATGACCTCCCTTAAGTTTTGGTTAAATGTCACACACCTCCCCTCTAATTTTAAATTTAACACTCACCTCTCTTTAAGTTTTGGTCAAATACAATTTTCTAATTGTATTTGAAGATATAATCATGTGTTCTTGACTTGTGCTATACTTTCACATCCTTTTCCTTTATTTTCTTCAGCCATCGAAGAATAAATCTTATAGGTCATTCATTTCCAATGAGAGCTCTTCCCCTTTTGTACCTCTTTGTGTTGTGCACTAGCTACTTTCTCTACTTAATTTTGACTTCCCAACACTTTGCAAAATTGTCGATAGGCTGCACTAGTTTTATCTCTCTTCTTCCTCTGTGAACCTACTACAAATTTTTGTGATGGTATGTTTAGATTTTAGGGAATGAATCTTATTCAAAACTAGAAGTTGTGAATGAAGAAGAAAGATGAAGAAAATTACACGAGAGTAGAAGAAGTCTTTGTAATGGTGTATTAAATTCTAGGGATTGGAAATAATCCAGTAATTTGAGGGGAGGTTATTATCAAGAGGAAACTAGAGGGTAGGTGTGTGGCATGTAACTTGACTTTAGGGGAGGTGAGTGTAATTTCCCCTAATAATATTTCATTAATATTATTTTACTGGCTTAAATATATGTTTTGTCTCTGCAAATATACGTTTGATCCAGTTTAGTCCCTGGAAAAATAACTTTGTGTTTTGTCCTCGCAAATATATGTTTTATCCACTTAAGTCTCTTTAAAAATAAAATTGATTTATGTTCCTACAAATATATGTTTTATCCGGTTTGAACCCTGTAATATCTAAAATATTTTATTTTGTCCCTACAATATGAGCAACAAGAAGGACTAAACTCAAATTACATAACATAGACTAAATTGGATAAAATGTGTATTTACATACACGAAAAACAAAATTTTACTTTTAGTCCAAACTGGATAAAATATATATTTACAAAGATGAAGCATAAAATTTTTATTTTTTTAAGCACTAAACTAGATTAAACGTATATTTGCCTGACAAATCTATCATATATTTAATCCTATTTCATTAATTTGTATTTTTGTGCTAAAATATAACAAGCGTAGAGGTGTAAAGTAAACCAATGTTTGTAATAGAAAAAACAGTCCGCCGCACCGTCTTATTTCTGATAGCTGCTGCTCCTCTTTCTCTCTCTTCAAAACCCCTTTCTTAATTCTCCATTCAAATCCAACCATGTTCATCGAATAGCATTCCAGAAAACTCCCAAAAAACAGGTTTTAATTTCGCAATCAAAATTACAATTTCGGCACCCCCATTATAGCATCTCAAAATCAATCCAAAACGATACCCGTGATTTTGTTTTTAGAAAAAAGGGGGAAATTTATTAGGGTCACGAGATATCAACTTTGAAGGAAAAAAACCCACGTGGTGAGAAATTGAGGTGGAAAGGGAGTATATGGAGAGCAGTACAGGGAGGGAAAATAACACCGGCCGTTTACCACTGTCAGCTGTGGTGGCAGATTGTGTGAAACGGTGGTTCAAAGATACTCTCAGGGAGGCTAAAGGTGGTGACGTTAATATGCAGGTTTTGGTTGGTCAGATGTACTCTACTGGCTATGGTGTTGCCAAAGATCCCCAGAAGGTTAGTTTCTTTTGCTTGTTTGTTTTCTTTGTACTTTGATTTCAGTTATTTTTACTTTGCATTGGCTTGTGTTTTTGTTTTTGTTTGTTTGTTGTTGACTTTTGGGTTTCTTAGGGTAGTAAGAAAATTAGGTTTGTGTTTGGTTCTGCGGTGGTGAAAATTTATTTTGAATTAGTTGATTTTGTATATTTGATTTTGAATGTAAAGTGATGTATGTTTGAATGGATTTACGTTGAATGATAAATGTGAGAGTAAAAATCAATTTTGAAAGCAAAAGCTACAAATATTAGCTTCTAGTTATAATCATTCTAGAGGCAAAATCAATTTTATGTCTTCAGAATCACTTTTGGTTTTTCCAATAGTGAATTCAGATATGCATCTTGTGTTTGACAAAAGGAAGGGATTAAGTTTTCAACCATACAGATGAAGAAATTATCAAGTCCTTTCTATGGTCCTCCTAATACACACATGTAGCCTAGGAAGTTATACAATCTAAGGATGGTGAAAATATTCATTGAATTCTAACAATAATCAACAGTTTCTATCTCTCTTCTTGGTTGGAATGTTGATGTTTTTGGTTTGAGAATGAAGGGGAGAATTTGGCTGACTAAAGCATCGAGGGTTAGATCTTCAGTTTGGAAAGTTGGAGATAAGCGTCCAGGTAAAAGCTCCCTTGTGGTTAGCAGCCTATCAACTCTCTTTTCCTTTATAATTTATTTTGACTGGTTATTGTTTGCTGCATTTTTATTAGGTTATAACGCAAGTGATTCTGACTCTGAAGAATTGAATGAGGATTCTTAAGCAGACGAAATTTGGTTCCAATCTTTGAAAGGTGTTATTTTATCCCAATCTTTGCAAACCCCTCATGTTGTTACTTGTTAGTGACTTGCTTTTTTTTGTCACATTTACTATCTGATGGAAAAACTTGAGGCTTGAGCTTTCATATATATATATATGTTATGCCCTACTTTCTTATTTGTTGTATTTGTATCATAGTTATCTGTATCGTATCTTACGATTTGTATCTCGATTCGATACGAAATCAAACAAAATTGATATGTATCTTAGTGTGAATCTCTTTTGCACCAAAATCTCATCATGAATCCCCATTTGCTCTGTAGAATGCCTTAATCTCATCATGAATCCTGATTAGTTGTGTTGAATCTCACAATTCATGACTTTTGCTGAATCTTACGATACATATCTTATTTCAATCGAGATTCCAACTCTGATAGTCTGATGTGTTTTATAAGTTACTGTTACCTGTAAATGTGATTGATGGAAAGATGTGTTTGGCATAATTGGGATGTGATTTGACTTAATCATATAAGATTCAAGAGTCTTTTGTCTAGTCTACTTGGAAATGGGTTTCAGGAATTATAGATGTCAGTATTTGTAAAGTTTTTACTACTAATGACCTTTGGATTTGAAACCCTCAGTCTGGCTTACATGTTCTCTTTTATTTTGTTTGTTGTGTGTTACCTAAGTCTCGTGAGTGTAAAACGATATTTAATATGTAATTGGCACATTAAAAAGTTGAGGCATGAGCATGGCTATTCCAAAATTAAAACAGTACGTGTACACATATCCGCACCTGGCACACATTGAGTATGTGTGTGTATGTTCAAAAGAAATTCAAACAAAAAAACATTGGGTACTCATTTTGGGTACACATGGATACCGTGGAAGTATATACCAGCCTGACCCACACTGTCTGATAAGTAGGAAAACATTGTTGTTTATTAAAAATGTAAGGTATTTTTTATTCCTTTTCTTGATAATGGTGATGCTTTCCTTTTACCTTGTGTGTTCTGCCCCTATTCCCCACCTAGTAAATATATCTTTCTTCTCCATATTTCTATCTCCTTTCCTAATTTCCTTGTTTCTTTTATATATTTCTTGATTCAATTCTAATTTGTAACGTAAGACTGTAAAAGTTCTAGGCAATGTAGTTAAATAGCAGCTATAATGGCACTAGTGATATAGCGTAGTGGAACTTGAACGAAACGCTATTGCCCGCGATATGCCCATCAATAATGTCAATAGCGGCTATAGTTGCTAAAACACTTTAGCATAGTGGAATATGAGCAAACTGCAACTTTAAGTAATCCGCGGTCGACAACACTATTCTAAGAAATGATTGGGGATTTATTTTGCTAAGAGATTGTTATAAACTCATGTAATTCTCACTCTCAATACCCAGTATCTTAGTTTTTTTGAAAATCCTGTTCTTTATACATCCATACCCATTACGTTATCCATATCCTTGCAACCTAGAGAATGTGAAGATGCTAAGCTTATCCTTAATTGCTTAGCATATCAATTAACTGTTGTCAGCATTCTTCTGATAAAAAACATTCAATATATTGTTTGGAAGATAAGATATAATCAGATAGTAACAGTATAAAGCAACTGATCTGGTGGTTGAGTTTGGTTCTTTGTTGATAGTGTTTTTCTTTTTAACCTTTTAGAATTTGATACCATTTCTGAGGTAGTTCACTTGAAGTTTTATAGTTAGATAATCAGCAAGGGCATGGACAGAGAGCAAAGCAGAACAATTTTGGGTCAACATGGACTTAGTTTGATCTTATTTACGCCGACTGTTCTCTGCCCTTCAATTTTAGCTGTGGGCTGCGGCAAAATCTGTGTAGTGAAACAGTAAAACTACATGCAGATATAATCTATTATTTCACTTACCCAAGAGCGCTTGGATTTGATGGTTCGGGTCTCTTCCAGCTTAACCAAGGTATTGGGTTCGAATCCAGCCTTGGGAATGCATAAGCGTTAAAACTCTTGAGGGAGAGTTTTGCCACTCTGTGTGGTCCTACCTGACTTGAGGGATTAACTCTGCAGTTGCGCGAAGAGGATATCTGGTTTATATCTACTCTTTCACTTGTTAACATAATGCAATAAAATTTTAAAAAGAATTGATGATGATTCTATTCTACCATTTTGAAATGTAACATACTGATATGCAAATGCATAGTGAATTGTTTTTGAAACTTTGGGGCACAACAAATTATGTTACCCAAAGGCATTTTGTTTTTTCATCAGTTGATGTTTTCAGGGGTGAGCAGATGGATTTGTTGAAAGGATTAACTACCTCGAGTCTTTGCATTGTAGTGCTTCACAGTCATTACAGACTATTTTGCTTGACATGTTAAACCGCATTTCCGGTGTATTGATCATGTGCTCATTTGTTTTGTAGGTATCCGCCGCATCCTGCTTCGTCATAGCCACCACATGGATGTTCTTCTAGTTTTACTTTTGCTTTGTAATCAATGTATGATTTGCTACACCAACATTTTTTTTATCAATCAAGGAAAAAGAAAAAGGAATCTTATTACTTACTGAGAATATTGTTGATTGGTAATTGAAGGTTCATTCTCCCTTTCCTTGATATAGCAGCATCATATCATGCAAAGAAAATAGGGATGTGTATAACTTTGTACTTTCGTAAACCTGGAAAACACATCATTTTGAAGGCTAAAATCTTAGACTTCCAAATGATGTAAACCTCCTAATTTTAGACACTCTGTTTTGATTTTATGGCATGCTTTATTCTATCATAAGTTTTAGTTAATTTCTTACATTAAGGTTTAGATATATTTCTTCAATTGCAATGAATAGAGACAGAAGTGTGGTTTTCAAAATATAGGGTCAAATGCGCTTTATTAGAGTCAAGTTTTTGAAGGAAGAAGTTCAAGCAACAATTGCACTTCAGAGTTACTCAATGAACTTAAAATGTGTTTTTTTTTCTTCTTATAAATGAAACTAGCGGGAGTACATGGAAGAAAACATGGTGTACCATGATGACTGATGAATTGAGAGATAAAAGGAGGAGGACAATAGGAAATTTCTTCGTGAATAATTCAAGGGGGACCATGTTTCTTAAGTATATCGATGCCTCTGCTATACCCAAAATAGTTGAAAAAGTCATCAATATTATAGACAACAATGTTGATTTGGATGAGAAATCAACCATGAGATACATTTACAAGGCAATGGATATGTTAAGGAAAAGATACCAAAAAGTCCAATGGTGTAAAAAACGGTATATAACAACAACCAATGTCTATTACTATCAATTTTCAAGTTTTGCTTTTCAACTTATTCTGTTCTTTTTTAAAAGGAAATATCTTCATTCAATAGATGAAAACAGACACAATACAACTGAGAGAAACAGCTAGTGCCTAGGCATTTCCTATCCACACAGTAGTGGACGGTGGCGGTTGTTGCAAGCGACAAATGATATCACCTCGCGACGGAAACAACAGAGAAGGGAACTCGACCCTCCACTAGGGGAGAATAGAACCTCCATGGCAAAGGGGTGGACCTCCATTCCAAAGGGAAACGCCTCCATGGTGGAGGGGGAAAGGGCCCAGAGATCCGGAGGGAAGGGGGCTGCCACTAACCCTAGGGTTGGGAGGAGGAAGATTTTTCTAGAGAGAAGGTAGAACTTCTCTCTCATCGTGTTGTTGTTAACTTGTCGCTTCTTCTTAACTTATTATATTCTTTAGTTATGAGCCAATATATAAAATGATTGACGACAGGTGAGACTTAGCTTCATAAGTCTCTGCATGTTGTAGTACATTTTCTCTACCTTGAATTACACTTTGCTCATCGGTTTAAAGTTGATCTGGAGGACAAATTAGGTCTAATTGCATGTATACAAAGGATGGTTCCAATCATGTCGACCAAACTATAATGCATGATCAAATTGACGATTTGAAGTTGCAACCAGGTTTGTTTGACAAATCCATGACATTAGAGAAACTGATAAGAAGACTCTCCAGCAACTTAGTGAGAGTCTTATGGAGATTGGTATCTAGAGCTCTAAAGGTTTTTGAGTTGTGTATTAAGTTACACGTGTGGTTCGTTTGAATGTGAGCGTAACTGGATTGCTTTCGAGACTGTAAGATCTCAAAAATTTGGAATTTGAATTGTAAAAAATTTACCTACGTATTTGCAGCAACGTAATATATCTTATTTTTGAACATTTACTCCTTTGGTAAAAAAAAAGAACATTCACTCATCGAAGGTGTATTACTTTTTGAATTATTCTATATTTTTTATTTACAATATATTAAATGTGTAAAGTATTACATTATTTTCTTAAATTAACAATGCGCTAAACCATAATAAAGTAAAAAACCACTCTCCAAGATGAGAGAATTTTTAATGTATATGGTATATTTAGTGGTTATACAAAATATTTTATTTCAAACATACTATATGATCATTAACTTTGGGTTAAGAAAGTTCTATCCCAATTTGTTCTTAATAAGATGTATATTATAAGATTAGATTTTTTTGATCTAGAATCATATTCGAGTTTACAAATATGACGAATTTAATTACGAATTAGAACACACATAATCCAACAAGCATTATGTTGTTTTGGTCAAAACTCAGAACACGGCTTGTGATTGGTGAAGTGGCTCTTACTCTTAGTAAAAAAAAAGTTTGGTGAGTGGTTGTATTCCCAGAATCCATGTTCGAACTATTCAAATTGGTCTTTTCTTCTTACACTCTCCTTCTTCCATCTTCCCACATTTTCTCACACACTCGGTGTCAAGATATCAACTGGCGAAATTTGTCGCTCGACATCTAGATAGCGAGTGTTGGGTGGGGGGGGAGTGCAGATAGTGGAACAGAGGAGTGCAAGAAGAAAAACCCATCATATTGTTTAAGGACATTTGAATTGCTCTCCTCTCTCTCTCTCTCTCTCTCTCTCTCTCTCTTATAACTTCTATGTTTTTTGAAAGGCATGTTTTTTTCATACCCCCACCCTTTCCCCCACCCACACAATTTGATAACCCCAAAATACCCCTTTGAAAACTATTTTTTTTTAAAAAACAAAAAAAAATCGTATATACGTTTTGAGTACGTATATACGATGGCTATTTTATGTCCAATCGTATATACGTACTCAAAACGTATATACGATGGCTTTTTTTTTTTTTTAAGGATTTGTTTTAATTTTTTTAAAAAAATGTTACTAAAAGGCTACTAAAAATTCGTTAAAGAGTCAAAACTAATCAAAAAAATTATAAAAACACCACTAAAAATCTAACAAAACTAAAATAAGTCTATGCAAAAATTTTTAGATTTTTTGGAGACTATGAAAAATTAAAAAAATTAATAAAAAAAATAGTCAACGATGGAATTTGGGATTTTGAGGCCGTAGTCCCGTAAGAAGTCCCTTCTACGGGAGTCATGGTCGCTGATTTTTTTCGGATTTAATGACTGTGGTTTCATTACGATCGGAGTAGGTTGCCCGAAAACCAATTTTTTTAGCCTAAATTATTCGTTCGACGTATAACATCGTCACATGTTAACGAACTACACACTAAACCTATTTTCAGGCCTTAATTAACTTTTATTTGACTAAAAAAATAAATAAAAAAACCATAGGGATTGTATATATGTTCAAATGAACATATACACGACCCTAAACCCTAAATCATCGTATATACACCCACAGCGTATATACGACGACGCTAACCTCACATCAATCGTATATACGTCTTGGGGGGTGTATATACAATGGTTTAGGGTTTAGGGTCGTATATGTATTCATTTGAACATATATACGATTGGTCTTAATTTTTTTTTTAAAAATGTTTTGTCAAGGGTATTTTGAGGTTTCACTATTGTGTGGGGGTAGGGGAAGCTGGTGGGGGTAAAAAAAAACTTTTTGAAATCTCGAAAATCAACCATATTGGCAGAAGGTTGGGAATATGTAGTGGAGGGAGGAAATTGACAACGAGGCTTGATTGTGGGGTAGTGTGTTTTGGTGTTGACAAAAGAGAAGAGAGAAATAGAGAATGGAATAAATAGGATCAATAGTTGTCTCCCTATATAACTCGAACTCACAACTTTTTGAGTATAAATGAAACGTTTTACTATTTGAGCTGCGTTATGAAAAAGATGAAGCTACTTAAATGTCCAATTAGAAGAAAAATGAAAGAAGAAATCAAACACCTTAAATAAGAAACTGAATCGAACTAAGCAACACATTGTGGCTGCACAATTCCAACTTTAGACTAGAGAAGCAATCACCAATTAATATGATAATAGATTCACAGGAAAGCATTCAACTGATAATCCATAATAGGTTACACAAAGGAATTTCATTGAAATGTAAATTTCCAAACTCACTCATCATCCACTAACTATAACAGTTACTTGATAACTAACATTAAATAACTTTGTAGGAGACTACACTGAAGAAACCTAGTAATGGAAACAGCTTTTTGAAACAAAAATGAACATGAAATAACTTCTGTTCATGGTTTTAACAATGGCTCTTCATTATCATATGATATCTATGGGGCAAAAAACCAAAATAGCACTGAAGTACTCATTCCACATAAGCAGTACAGAAAAATTGATGATACACTCTTGTCTGGATAATTATTTTATGAAAGTAATCTTCATTAGTAAAGTGACAAGTACCTATGAATTTGATATAGCACATTCTGCTTAATAACCATATGAATCATTGATTGACATTCTCTACATACCATTTGTAGGTATCAACAAGCCCATCCTTGAGTGAGACTTTTGGTGTCCAACCCAAGCCTGCGAGTTTCGAGCTATCCATCAGCTTTCTTGGAGTTCCATCAGGCTTAGTTGTATCCCAAACAAGATCCCCTTCAAACCCGACGACTTCCTTCATCGACTCAGCCAATTCCTTAATAGTAACCTCTTTTCCACTCCCTACATTCAAATGCTCAAGTGCACTATACTTTTCCATCATAAAGACAACCGCGTCTGCCAAATCGTCAACGTGCAAAAACTCTCTCAATGGGCTCCCTGTACCCCACACTACAACCTCCTTAGCACCTTTGACCTTTGCCTCATGAAACCTCCTCATCAAAGCAGGTAATACGTGCGAATTCTCAGGATGAAAATTGTCGTTCGGTCCGTATAAATTGGTAGGCATTCCTGAAATTGCATCCCAGTTGTGCTGAATTCTGTAAGCCTGGCACATTTTGATCCCAGCAATCTTGGCAATCGCGTACCATTCATTCGTTGGCTCTAAGGGACCAGTAAGCAAAGCCTCTTCCGGGATTGGTTGGGGTGCAAATTTAGGGTAAATACAAGAGGAACCCAAAAACAACAGCTTCTTAGTACCATTACGATAAGCGGAATCGATGATATTGGTTTGGATTTGGAGGTTGATGGCAATGAAATCAGCAGGATAGGTGTTGTTGGCATGAATTCCACCAACTTTTGCTGCAGCTACAATGACAAACTCAGGTTTTGTAGAAGCAAAGAAGGCTTCCACATCAGATTGTCGAGTAAGATCAAGCTCAGCATGAGATCTCAAAATTAGATTAGTGAACCCTAGTTGGGTCAGCCTCCGAACAATGGCCGAGCCAACAAGACCCCGGTGACCCGCAACAAAAACCTTAGCAGATTTATCAGCTTGAAATGAACTTGATGACAATGCTACTGCAAATAAACAAAAACAATAATTCACAAATTCAGATACTCAAAATCTTTGTAGGAAATTTCTTTCCTTAGCATTGTTATTTTCAATGACTCTTTGGACCACTATGACAAATCTAAATAACCACCATTGAATCTGGTCAAATTATAGTTGAATTCTGCCAATTAATTTTTTTCTAATACAATTTAGTAATCTAAGAATTAAGAGATTCAATTCAAGTTGGGATTTTAGGTTATTTCAATTTACAATGAATAAAAATCAAGCATAGGAAACACATGAATAAATTGAAGAGAAGAATAATAACCGTTATTATCTTGGCTTCCCATATTTGAGATTTGAAGCTTCAAGCTATTCCCTCTTTTCAAGTTCCAAATCAAACCCTGAAACAAATCAATTTACGAATTATCGTTTGAACAGATACCCATTTCGAAAAAGAGGAAAACGATGCGAGGGGTGGAGGAAAAATTGAAACTTTACTTGGAATTGAAAGCGAGACAAAGGAACTGAAAGCTCTACCTGAGAGGCTAAAATGAGTGAGTTTACGGGTATAGGAGAATCCGACCCAACGGAGGAACACGCCTGAGTTAAACTCCGGTGAATCGGATTCCGGCGACGGTGGTTCAGATCTAAGGAATTCCGGCGAGATCAAATCACAATCCTTTTTTTTTTTTTTTTTTCTGTTTTCCCCTCTTCTCGCTTTTATGCTATCTTTTTCATTTACTAACGTTAATTTCACTAGTGGCTGAAATTTTGTAACCCAACCAACCTAATAATATTGGAGTAATTTTTTTTGATTTAACTAATGATATAATTATTTTAGGGTATAATTGATATACATGATCATCGTAAACTTTTTTACATCATCAACGAATAAAAATTTATAGTATGGGTGACTTTTAAAGTAATCGAGAGGAAGTCAAACATTTTTACAATGTGTTGTTTCGTAATTGGCCAAACGTTGTAAAAAATCTTGTACAACGATAGTGTATATAAATTAAACATGTCAACTAATTAAAAATTGACAAATCATAAAAATGTTTAGGTTTATATATCATTTTGGTCCGTGCAAAATGAACGAAAGTCTATTTTAGTCCCTGCAAAAAAATATTTTTTTTAAAAAGGTCCCTCCAATTTTTTTTTAATTCATTTTGGTCCATAACTTGATTTTTAAACTGATTTGACACATTTTAACACAGCTGACAATGTTGACGTGAATATTTTAGCACTCGTGGACTGCCATGTCACTTAAAACAAGTGTTAAATTCCTATTATACCCACCCAACTTTAATTTAAGGATAACTTAAATTTAGGGCATAATAGGAACTTAAATTCCTTCACTCTATTGCTCTAACCTTTTTCTCATTTCACATTCTCTTCCAATGTGGTTACCGAACCCAACACTATTGGCCAATGACTTAATCTATCATAAGATATGGAGGATCAATTTTGTGATCTCGAGTTTGATTCTCACAGTGAATAAACTCGGTGTTGGCCAATACAAAACTTAATCTTAAGTACTACTGGCAGAGATATAGTCTTTCATTAAAAACGTTGAGACACTATGTGAGTAGCTAGCAATTGAAAACAAATATATATGTTTCAACATTGTTGTCATATAAATAATTTACTGAAGCTGTAGATAAATTTTGGCTGTGGCGGCTGCGATTTTGGTATATAGAAAGGGTCAGCAAAACAGATTATGCATCTTGTGCTACAGTAATAGTACTACCTTTAGCCTATCATTAATTTGTATTAGCTAAGTACAAAAATATCCCTTTTATAGTTGTCTTGGGATAATTGAAATCAAAATAAAGGTGCATTGAAACAATTAATCCATGCTTTTGAACTCTAAAAAACTCAATAAATATGAAGGGTGTATTTGAAAAAGTATAGTGAATTGTACATTGGTTTTCTAAAAGTATCATTATTTTGGAACAAAAGTAAAAGTTATAACTACCAAAAATTAGGAACGGAGGGAGTATCAATTATCAAACACATGAGAGCACATGGTTGTGTTTGAATTGAAGGGAGGGATTAAAATTAAATGTTTAAGGCACATTCATCTTCTGTTTTCTATCCTCAGTTGTACTAGTAAAATATTAATTTATATCGATTTACTTTTTCCTTCGTATCTTGAGGAACTATATCATAAATATTTATAAACAATGATATGTAAAAAAGTTATTTGTGCAATCCTTCAGAGATGTTTGAATAATGGATTTATTATTCTTCAGAAACTATAGCACAAATTTTCATCAACAATGATAAATAAATACAAAATGAGATAAAACATAAATAAGATCACAATTAAAAGATAGTAAAAACGATCATGGTTAAAAGACAGTGAGAAGAAAAATAAAAAGTACTCTTGCATCAAAATGTTTTAGGTGATTAAGCCATCACACATATGGTAGAGTATCGTGCTGATAAAGTGTTATGAAATTAACCAAAACAATAGTAAAATATAAGAATTATAATAGAAGACTATAGATGAAGAATAATTTTTTTTAAAAGATGAAGAAGACGATGATAGAAGAAAAGAGTGTATTTTTTTTTAGATAGACAATTGTTAGTGGGGGGTGGGGGAAATGTTAGTTTTCGGGAATTAATCAACCCGACCGTTCTTCAGACTCATTTGGTGTCTTTCCTTCGGTATCCCTGCATTTCGCTGTGATTGAGCCTACCTACTCTCGGAATAGAAAAGAGTGTATTCTAATCTAGAAGATGTATTTTACAATGTTACATCAGTAATATTTATAGGATGCAAAAGATAATTGGATGATCAGAATTAAAGGTCACTAATAACCCCCACAAATTGAAAGATGACTAAATCATAATATCTAAAAGGTTTTCTTTCCGTAAAAAGTTATTTATGTTCAGTTCTCTTTTTACTCCACTAATTTTTTTTTTGACGCATTTTTACTCCACTAATTTACAGATCACTAAATCATAACATTTAAAAGGTTTTTTTGACGTAAAAAGTTTTTTTTATTCAGTTCTCTTTTTACTCCACTAGTTTACCAATTTTTTTTTTTACACATAATTTAGCAAGTTGTTGTCGTTGGAGGATTATTATACTTCTCTTATTTTAGATCTCCTGAACTCATGAAGCATGCCTATTTAATTTCAAACCGTTTAGGAATTTGAACTAGAAAAACATTTTTATAGCAAAAACATGAAAAGGTCCTACCGGGAGTCGAACCCAGGTCGCTGGATTCAAAGTCCAGAGTGCTAACCACTACACCATAGAACCCGTGTTGGTAAAGGCATCACATGTTTGGTTTTTAAATTAGCTTACTTTATAAAACGCGATGTTTTTGACTGTCACAACGAACGTGATAGAACATAAATAATAAAACTTCTGAAAAATGAAAATAAAATAAAATACAATCTTACTTTTTAATGTTAAAAAATAACTACATTGGAGATATTTATATTGAAAAAAAAATCATTTTAATTTTTTAGCTCTTTTGAGAGAATCTTTATTCTTATTTAGTCTATAAATTTTGGAGTGAAATTAGAGAGTAGATTTCTCTTTGAGTGGATTTCATTTGTTGATTAGGGTGGAGTTCCCTTATTAAGAGTTTCTCCATTGTAAAACTTAGAATTTTTCTCCATTACAACCATGAATCCATCATTTTCAGTGATTCACATATCAAAGAATTCTCACTACACGTTGAATTAAAAACTTCATGTGGTAGCTAGCTAAAGAAAACTTTAATACTTTAAATGGAAAAAGAAACGTCTCGTGTTTTTTTAACCAATTTTTTTGAAAGGGACTTAACCAATTTTAGTAAAGAAAAAGTTAGTAGTACTACTAATCAACTAGGACACACACTCGTGCATACGCACGGGGCGGCGTTGAAAAGATTGATTTAATTCCGCAAAAGAACGTTTGGGTTGCTCTTGATGCATCCAATAAACATGGTCATATATTGGGGTGTCCATTAAGGGGGTACAGTTATGATGATAGTAACAAATAATACAACTATAGATACAAGCCATTGTATATTATAAAGTATTGGAAATTTATAGACGAATTAAACTGTTTTACAAATTAAGAACTCGTAAATCAAGACTATACTACCTAATTGACGTTCACTCTTGATTAAAACTTTAAGACCTCCTCTAGATGTGACTCTGGATACAGCAACATACAATTGGCCATGTGAGAATACGGGGCGAGGAAGGTACAGCCCAACAACTCGTAGTGACTGACCTTGGCTTTTATTTATTGTCATAGCGAATGACAAAGTTATAGGAAATTGCCGACGTTGAAACTTGAATGGTATACGAACATTTGATGGTGTGAGAGAGAGGCGAGGTATTGATGAATCCCCATCACATGATGGTTTTTAGTATGAAAAAGAGGATTTTATGTGAAGATTTTAATGAATGTAGGGAAAATGGCAACACTAAAAGAGTAAATTGTGCTAGTTGAAATTGAATTGCTTTGCAGTGTTTACGCTTGGTTTTTGTGGTGTTTTTGTGCCCCAGGACTAGGTGAAAGGAAGAACGAAGAAATGCAAGCAAACGGACGGAAAAGTGCCAAGGAATGAGCTTGCGCTACTGTTGCGCTGTGAAGAAGTGGGAGGCGCCAAAGTGATGGTGACAAAGGAGCGAGAAATAAAAAAGTCTCGCCCATTCGCGCCCCACTCGCATGAGGCGCGGTGAGGCGCCGCCATTCTTATGGCCTCCACCATCGGCGCTTAAGTGTCATTTGGAGGCGCCAACGAGGCGCCGATTGCTAGAAAACACGATAAAACACGCAAAAGCTGCGTTTTGAGGATCGTCTTGACTATTTTGGGACGAATTGGAACCCTAGGAGACCAGGAGAACTCATTGGAGTGAGGGCTATTGAAGAATCAAGACTTGGGAACAAGGATTGAGGCTTCTCATGCATTCTTCTTCATCATTAACTTGTAATTTTCCCTTTTTTCTCTTTTTATCATGTGTAACTAAACCCCAATGTTAGGGATGGATGAATTTTGATGTACAACTATTGTTCTTTGATTTATGTTAATGTTTTTAATGTTTTCTCTCTTAATTTGTGAATTGAATTTCAGTGCTTAACATTTCTATGATTGGAAAATTGTAGAACTTATCTTTATTCAATGATCAAATGGAAATTTTATTGTTAGAATGTTTGAATTTCAATTCCTTCAATTTGTAGCTTAGGAATAATCTATGAATTGATGTATGTTGCGAATCCTCGTTGTTATTGCTTGTTGTTAGTAGATGTGCCTAAGGAATTAGGGCTTTTATGAAACAACAAAGGGCTATGCACCTAAGGGATTAGGCTTGGTTAGAATTGTGGATTCGATAGCAAATGAAAGAGAGAGATTATCTTTTGAAAATAAATCAGTGACAATAGTGTGAAATCGAAAGGACATTCATCCCTAGCGTCTCCTCATCATATTTTCCCCCAAACGTTCCGTTTCTCGTAATAAAAACCCAAAAATATTTAATTGTTTTTCATTCGAGCTTGATAGCTCAACAATTATCAACCCAAAACCCCTTTAAACTTGGTTCCTATTAGTAGTTGTTAACGTCTTTAGTAATTTAGTTCGATCCTTGAGGACGATATTAGGTACTTAGGTTTTATTACTTGCACGATTTGGTACACTTGCCAATATCTTAACAAGTTTTTGGCGCCGTTGCCGGGGATCGAAATTAACTTACTAATTAATTCGAAGGCAACTGCTAATTCGAACCCGTACATATTTACATTTACTTTAGTTTTATTTACATTTATTTTTATTTATTGTATCTATATCAAACGATTGCTTTGACACTTGTCCAAGTTGTTGTTTTCTCGGTGCATGCGCAGAGTGTTGATCCTAAAGATCTACTTTTCGATCCGGAATTGAGAAAACCGCTAGAGCTAATAGAAAGGAAGCAAGGTTAAGGAAGCAAAGAGCAACAACCGGAGAATCTTCGTGCAACAAATGTGGATCAGTAATCATGGGAGAAAATCCACCACCGGCTCGCACTCTTGGCGACTTTGGGAACAGGAACCAAGGCGTCCAAGCTTACACCTTCCAACCTGTGGGGGCTGTAGCATTTGAGATCAAGTCTTCGATCCTCACTGCCTTGAAATCAGAACAATTCTCTGGGTCTGATGCTGAAGATCCAAATCAACACTTATTTCAATTCTATGAAATTTGTGGGTCCACAAATCATGGAGTGGTGACGACCAGAAAAAGTTGCGTCTCTTTCCATATTCTTTGACTGGTAGAGCTAAAGATTGGCTAAACACTATCCCAGCAGGAACTGTTAACAATTGGGGTGATCTAGAGAGCAAGTACTTAGAAAGATTCTTTCCAATTTCTAAGTTCATCAAGAAACGGGCTGAAATATCAAATTTTGAGCAAGGAGATGGTGAGTCGCTATATGATGCTTGGGAAAGGTTCAAATCATATTAAAAAGATGTCTGGGCATGGTATTGATGATTTTCTTGATTGCAAACTTTTTTGTCATGGTTTGCGACCTCAAACAAGGATGATGTTAGATGCCTCATTTGGAGGATCTTTGGGTACTAAAACTGCAGAGGAAGCAAGGCAGTTAGTGGAGCATATGGCCTCTAATGAGTACAAAATTCAAAATGATAGGGTGCTACAGTTGAAGAAAGGGATGTTAGATTTGGATTCTAATAGTCTTTGTGTTGGCTCAACAAAAGGTAATGTCACTCCAAATTGAAGCTTTTACTAAGCGGACTAGTCGCTACTCTGCGGGGATCTCAAACACTGCGATCGTTCAAGCAAAGACACCGGGGTGCATGTAATTATTGTGGCGAAATGCTCATGAAGGTGATTTGTGCAACTCATGGAGATAACGGTGAAGAAGGTTAATTATATGGGCAACTTTCGAAGCAAGGTGGAACCCCTATTCTAACACCTACAATCTCGGGTGGCGAGAATCATCCCAACTTCTCTTGGAAGAATAATGATACCGCAGGTCACATCAACAAAGCAACCTAGTCAAGAACAAAGAAAGCCATCTCCTATGGAGGAAGCGTTGACACGATTTATATGCAGATGACAAAGACAACCTTTCAATCTCAAGACCAAGCTATGAAGAATATGGAAAAGAATCATGAAGATTCCATAAAGAATCTAGAGACTCAAATTGGGCGATTAGCAAAGCGACTTTTACTGGATCATCTCTGATGGTTTCTCACCTAATACCGTTGACAACCCTAGGAATGAAACTGCTAAGGCTATATCTCTAAGAAGTGGTCGGGAGTTGCCGACTCCTGTGGTGTATTGTGAAAAGAAGGTGTCAGTTGAAAATGAAAGAAAAGAGTTGAGTGAAAAGAATGAAAATGAAAAAAATGGAGAAGTCGAAAATGAGTTGAGTAAGGAAAGTGAAGAAGGTGTGAAGTCTAACCCTAATGAAAACAATTTGTTCTCTAATGTGCAGGTACAAGAGAAACTCAAGACACCTCCTCCTCAAGTGAAGTTGCCATATCCTCAGGCTAGCAAGGAACATAAAAAAGATGAGCAGTTTTCTAAGTTCATGGAGGTTTTTAAGCGGCTACAAATCAATATACCCTTCGCAGAAGCTCTAGAACAGATGCCTATATATGCTAAATTCATGAAGGAGCTTTTGACAAAGAAGAGGAAATTTAAAGAGGGCAAAAGTGGTGGCTTTGAATGAGAGTGCGAAGGTTATAATCCGGAGGAAGCTCCTCGAGAAAATGAAAGATCAGGAAACTTCACCATTCCATGTGCAATTGGCGACATAGCCATTGGCAAAGCTCTTTGTGATCCGGGGCCGATGTTAATCTTATGCCATTGTCTATCTGCCAAGAGATCGGGTGGTGGTGAGGTGAAACCCACTAGAATGTCTCTCGACACTCACGATCGATCGATAAAATATCCTTATGGAGTGTTGGAAGATGTTCTGGTCAGAGTTGATAAATTCCTATTTCCGGTAGACTTTGTGATACTTGACATGGAGGAAGATGCAGAGGTACCACTTATCCTGGGTAGACCATTTTTAGCCACAGGACGAGCTTTGATTGATGTGCAACAAGGGAAGCTGATCTTGAGGTTCCAGGATGAGAAGATTACTTTTAATGTTTTTGAAGCTATGCGCCATCCTGATGATAAAGGGCGGTGTTTTAGGTGGATATGATTGATAACTCGTGAAATAGACCTTTAGACGGGAAGTTCCATCTCCTCCATTGGAGGATGTAATTGTGAATTCTATTGAAGAAGCGGATGAGAACTTGGGAAGTGAGATAGAAGATCGTATTATGTAATTTGAAGCTTCTCAGGTAGAAAGAGTTTTCAAGAAAAAAGAAGAGCTAGATAGGGGGGAGATTCCCGAGAAAAAGATTCCTGAATTGAAACAACTTTCCCCTCATTTGAAATATGTTTTCCTGGCGGATGATGATCTTCATCCAGCTATCATTAGTAGTTCCTTGACTAGATTGGAAGAGGAGAAGTTAATGAGGTTGCAAGTTTATGAATCTTCAAAGTCGTATAAGCGCGAGAAAGTCAAAGCATACAATGACAAGAAGAGCCAAAAAGAGAATTCAAGCGGGAGCAATCGAATTGGAGGAACCTTCCTCAAAAAGAAGTTGGATGGTCAATGGGCGAGTGGAAGCCATACCTTGGCGAAGTGGTGAAAAGAGAGAAGCTGGCCTTGGTTTTAAGCGACCCTTAAAATTCGAGGTAACGTCAAGCTAGTGACGTTAAAGAAGCGCTTCGTGGGAGGCAACCCATGTGAGGTAGTGTTCTATCTCTTCTCCTTTATTTCCTTGTCTAGTATTATTTGATTGTGAACTTTGATGTTTTCTTTCAATTTGTTTCCGTTATGTGATTTTATTTTTGTTTTGCTTTGGTTTTTGTAAATAGGCCTTCCCCTAAATCAATCAGTGAGGACACTGCTGTGTTTAAGTGGGGGGAGGACCTATCATCAGTTTCATGAATAAAATGCAATCATATGGTAAATTTCCTGTTTAAATTTTTTTTGAAATTAGTTGAGCAAACTTAGTGATGATGTGGTGAGAGTTGAGCGAATAGTATCCCCTGTGGTGAAGGAACTTATGCAATCTTGCTTCCACACTCAAAACATTAACTCAGGTGGAACTTAGTGATCCTAGAAATGATTTTAGCTAAGCTTAGTTGTTTGGTGGACCATGGGAGTGCCAAATTTTTACTAAAAATTAAGGGTAGTTTGTAGAAGCTAAGTTGGGGTGCATCGGTTGTACTAAGGTGGGTATGCGATTGTAGGATGGTCGGTGCGTGTGGGTGTCGGGTGTGCGTGAGTGCAAAGACCGCTGCGGCGTCTACCCGTAACGCGGTGTATGCCGTGGTGTCGGTGTGTGTGAGTGCAACACTGCAGTCTTCACCCGCAACGCAGTAGTGTGCGCCGTGTGGTGTGTGTGCGCGTGAGTGCAACACTGCAGCGTCTACCCGTAACGTTGTAGTGTATGTCGTGTGTGTTTAAGTGTGTTTGTGAATAAGTGGAAAAATCCACATGTAATTGTTGCAATTTCAAGTAATCTTTGAGTAAATCTAAATTTTTGATGTAATGGGGTTGCAAACAAAAAACTCTACATTGTGTGGTTTGTGTTGTGTGTGTATTGAAGTAGTTGTGCTTTGGTCCAATCTGTAATACCGAATTAAGACCCTTTGTCGTTGCTTTGAAGCCCTCAATCTTATGTGGAAACGTTAGTCTACCCTTTGTTTTGAAACATCTTGGCGGTCTCGGAAGAAAGCCTCTAGTCTTAGTTAGATGCATTTTGAAACTAGCTTTGTTCCAATTCGGTTAAATGTCACACACGCACTATTGAGCAAGTATGTGCTAGTGAAATTACCATATGTGGGATTGCAATTGAGTGACGATCACGAAAGTTGTTGCTCAACTTGTCCTTTGGATGTTTGTGATTGTCTTGTTTAAAAAGGATTCATAAATCGATTGCATGTTATCGATGTTGACGATGTTTTGTTTTTGTCTTGCATTGTCTTTGCTTGAGGACAAGCAAATGTTCAAGTTGGGGGTTGTGATGAATCCCCATCACATGATGGTTTTTAGTATGAAAAAGAGGATTTTATGTGAAGATTTTAATGAATGTAGGGAAAATGGCAACACTAAAAGAGTAAATTGTGCTAGTTGAAATTGAATTGCTTTGCAGTGTTTACGCTTGGTTTTTGTGGTGTTTTTGTGCCCCAGGACTAGGTGAAAGGAAGAACGAAGAAATGCAAGCAAACGGACGGAAAAGTGCCAAGGAATGAGCTTTGCTACTGTGGCGCTGAAGTGGCGCCCGAAGTGTCATTTGGAGGCGCCAAATGAGGCGAATAAAAAGGAGTGCAGAAATAAAAAGTCTCGCCCATTCGCGCCCACTCTCGCATGAGGCGCCGGTGAGGCGCCGATTCATCGTAGCGTCCTCCACCATCGGGCGCTTAAGTAGTCGCCGAGGCGCCAACGAGGCGCCGATTCTTTGCCGAAAACACGATAAAACACGCAAAAGCTGCGTTTTTGAGGGATCGTCGGACTGTTTTGGACGAATTGGAACCCTAGGAGACCAGGAGAACTCATTGGAGCTGAGGGCTATTGAAGAATCAAGACTTGGGAACAAGGATTGAGGCTTCTCATGCATTCTTCTTCATCATTAACTTGTAATTTTCCTTTTTTCTCTTTTTATCATGTGTAACTAAACCCCAATGTTAGGGATGGATGAATTTTGATGTACAACTATTGTTGCTGATTTATGTTAATGTTTTTAATGTTTTCTCTCTTAATTTGTGAATTGAATTTCAGTGCTTAACATTTCTATGATTGGAAAATTGTAGAACTTATCTTTATTCAATGATCAAATGGAAATTTTATTGTTAGAATGTTTGAATTTCAATTCCTTCAATTTGTAGCTTAGGAATAATCTATGAATTGATGTATGTTGCGAATCCTCGTTGTTATTGCTTGTTGTTAGTAGATGTGCCTAAGGAATTAGGGCTTTTATGAAACAACAAAGGGCTATGCACCTAAGGGATTAGGCTTGGTTAGAATTGTGGATTCGATAGCAAATGAAAGAGAGAGATTATCTTTTGAAAATAAATCAGTGACAATAGTGTGAAATCGAAAGGACATTCATCCCTAGCGTCTCCTCATCATATTTTCCCCCAAACGTTCCGTTTCTCGTAATAAAAACCCAAAAATATTTAATTGTTTTTCATTCGAGCTTGATAGCTCAACAATTATCAACCCAAAACCCCCTTTAAACTTGGTTCCTATTAGTAGTTGTTAACGTCTTTAGTAATTTAGTTCGATCCTTGAGGACGATATTCCGGTACTTGCCGGTTTTATTACTTGCACGATTTGGTACACTTGCCAATATCTTAACAGGTATGCAGACTTTTTGGCCTATGTGATTACTGATGGCGAAATTGGCAAGTGTACCAAATCGTCGCAAATACTAATAAAACGGTAAGACCGAGTGTCGAACTCAAGGATCGAATGCAAATACCAATAAACATTAACAACAACTAGACGAACACAAATGAACCAAATTTGAGTGATATGATAAAGTAGCTGGAACTTTTAAGGTAAAGATAATAAATATTTTTGTATTTTTGATAAAGAATCGAATAACGCAAAGTTTACGAGATGATAAAATAAGTTAGGGATGAACTTCAATTGATTCCACACTATTGCAAATTGATTTAATAAGGAAAAGTAACCTCTCTTTTACTTTGTTATCAAACCCACAACATTAATTAATCCCTAATTCCTTAGGTGAATAATCATTTGTGAACAACTATAAACCCTAATTCCTTATGTGAATATAGTTGACAACAAACATTAGAATCAATGATTTGCAAGATACAACAACTCCAAGGCTATCCCTAGACTAAGAATTGAAGACATTCAATCTCAAGCATTCAAATATAAAACTTCCATTCCATAGATGAACCATAAATCATTCCATGGGTGATCAATCATGAAAAGCTATAAGAATAGAGATTAAACATACAAAGCAAGAAGGAATATGATATTTAGAACAATCAAAACCAATTACAATAGTGATTCATCAATGTTAATTCATCCCTAACCCAAATGGGTTTAGCTAGACATGGATAAAGAAGAAGGGAAATAGAAAATCAAACTCAATGGAGAGAATGACCACATTGAAGCTCCAAAATCTTGTTCCCAAGCCTTGAATCTTCAATGGAGATGAAGGGTCTTGAGCCCCTAGCTGCCTCCCTTGCTATCTCTCTCTTAGGTCAAGAAAAAGGTAAAAAGCCCCTTTGGTTGGATGAAAATCGCAACTTTAAACAAAATCGCAGAGCAAAAGCGCCCAAGCGCATGACAGAAGCGCTTGGGCGCATGACAGACAGCATCAACAGACTCCAAAAGCGCTCCAGACGCATGCAGAAGCGCTTGAGCGCACAGGCAACAGAATCAACAGGTACAGAAGCGCCCCAAGCGCATGCAGAAGCGCTTGGGCGCATGGCAAACAGAAACATCAAATGTAGAAGCGCCCCAAACGCATGCAGAAGCGCTTGGGCGTTTTGTAGCAGATTTTTGAAGTAGTAGGAGCTCCAAATCTAGGCAAGTGCATCCTTGGGCGGACGACATAACTTTTAGCAACGCAACTCATTCTTCCAAGCTTTAAAATATCCAAAACATCCATTTGCTCCTGAAAATCATGGTTATGACAAATGTGACATTTTGTGGTCCAAGATCAATGTAATTTCTCAAATTCGGTATGAAAAACACCTAATTTCGGACCAACAAAACTATATTCAATGCGGACTTATCACAACCCCAAACTTAAATATTTGCTTGTCCTCAAGCAAACTCAATGCAAAACAAGAGGTGGAATAAGATTACTAGATGTGACTCCAATATCCAAAATCATACCTAGCTCAAAATCAATTAGCTTTTCACAGTTGTCAATGAGTGACCTAGCATGCATTCTTGTATCCTAATATCAGCAATTCAAACTTCCAAAATTAGAATCTCAAGCAACACATCATACAATCATCAATTGTGCTCAATTTCACTCAAGTTCCTCACCTATAAGTATTTCTCTCTCACACAAGTGTTTGCAGGGTAATACACTCAATCACATCACAAGCAACACACTACCATAGGCTTGACATAATTCTACAACAAGCAATCACACACAAATACCACACACATCATGAAGACTTATTAAAGGTTGTAATGGGGCTTGGGTAAGGAATGATGAATTTTGGAATCTAGGCTTTCTTGATTGGAATTGAGAGATGCCATTTTCACTTATGAACATTTCCTATGCTTACCAACTTCATCAATGAATTCCCCACAAAACAAAATTGAGCTTGTCATTTCTTCTATATGGTTTGGTTTGATTTGATTTTGATTTCTTTTTTTTTTTTTTTTTTTTTTTTGACTTTCCTTTTTTTTTCTCTTTTTTTTTCTTTTTTTTTGAATGCAATGTACTACTTTTGGTATACCACCCCAAACTTGAACAATTGATTGTCCTCAATCAACTACAAACTTAATTTGCAACCCCAAACTTAATTTTGAGCTTCAAGTTCTATAGTGACTATATACCCCTCAATTCCAAACAAGTGGGACACTTGGTTTTTCAGTTAATGGCTTGTAATGAGGGTAATCAATCAAAAAAAAGATGGTTAAGGCTCAAATGGGCTATGCAAAAAGGTCAATAATAAAGGGTAGGCCTTTTTAAGCTCTGGCTATCAAAAAAAAACAGAAAGTCCTCAGTCACGTGTGTGTGAGTATAAGCAATGCAAAAGTAGTCAAGAACTAAGTCAAGTTCTGAAGAGTGTCACAAGCAATGGAAACACTCAAGAATAAAATTAACTGTTTGGCTCAAACACTCACAGGTTATTCTTCATAGGGCATTGTACACAATGAATCATGTATTCAAATGTCACAGAAGATTCCTCCAATGGTTTTCATACAAGGGATTTAGAACAACAAGATGCATGATCAGTCCCATTTAAACTGGTTCATGAAATTTAAGAGCAGAGCATCATAGGGTCATTGAAAATCACAATCCAATAAAACTCATCCATGAAAACTACATTCCTCCATCAAGTTGAAACATGATCAAAACATTTTTAGGAGTGCAGCTTTTACACCACATGCTATGAACAGAGTTTGTATCAAAAGTGGAACAAGTGCTAGTGCAACGACAGTTCAACAAAACGATGACAAAGATAAAAATAAAATAGGTAAAGAAAAGAAAAGAGATAGAACACTCCCTCGCATGGGTTGCCTCCCATGAAGCGCTTCTTTAACGTCACTAGCTTGACGATTGAGTAGAATCTTCAATTTGGCTCAGGTGGAGGACTCTACTTCTCAGGTGCCTCCTTCAGTGCTCCTTGGGTGCCTTTTCTTTTAAGCTTAAGCTTCCTCTTCCTAGAATTTGCATGAGGGGAATAGAATGGAGGATCCTCTAATATAGCCACAACTTCTTTTTCCTTGATGTCACCCCCTTCTTCAAAATCTTTTAATACAACAAGTGACTTCTCAAGAGGTGAGTGGAGAACTTGATCATGAATTCTTTTTTCAATTCTGGGGTCAAGCATCTCAATACTGTAACATGCTTCTTTTCCCTTTTTAGGCTCCATGGACTTGAGCACATTGAAAGTCACGACTTCATCTTGGACTTTCAATGTCAAAGTTCCATCGGCCACATCAATTACAAACTCTCTAGGTTGCCGGAAAGGTCTACCCAAAATCAATGGGATGTCATTGTCTTCTTCCATGTCAAGAACCACAAAATCCATCGGAAAGATGAATTTGTCAATTTTCACAAGGACATCTTCAACTACACCATATGGGTGGTGCTTCACTGAACAATCAACTAGGTGCAAAGTCATCATGGTGTTCTTTATGTGACCAATCCCCAAACTTTTGAAAATAGAGAGGGGCATTAGGTTGATACTTGCTCCCAAATCACATAGTGCTTTCCTAAAAGTTCTATCCCCAATAGTGCAAGGAATAGAGAAACTTCCGGGATCTTTGAGTTTTTGTGGAAGCTTCCTTTGAAAAATTGCACTGCACTCCTCGGTGAGCATTACCTTCTCCTCATCCACGATCCTTCTCTTCTTTGAAAGGATATCTTTCATAAATTTTGCATATTTGGGCATCTGTTCAAGAGCTTCTACAAAAGGAATGTTAATTTGTAACTTTTCGAAAACATCTAAAAACTTACCGAATTGCTTTTCATCTGGCTCCTTCTTCAATCTTTGAGGGTAAGGTAGCTTGATGATTGGCTTTGAAAGATTAGAATTATCTTGCACAGTAGTATCCTCTTGCACCTTAGAAAGTTCATCAACACCTGCAGTCTGCTTCTCATTTTGCTCTTTCTTTAATCTCTGGGTGAAAGGTAGCTTAATAATTGGTTTTGGCAATTTTGGCTTCTCTTTTACATTAGAATTCTCGTCAACACCCACAAGAGTTTTGTCACTAGACTCAATCACTTCTTCTAGACTCTTATTTGCTACAACTTCAATTGTTTTGCCACTTCGTGTGGTTATAGCATTCACTGTTTCACCACCCCTTGGATTAGGAATAGCGTCACTTGGAAGAGATCCCGAAGGTCTTTGTGCAACTTGTTTGGCCAGTTGACCCACTTGAGTCTCTAGATTTCTGATTGATGCCTCTTGATTTTTAGAACTGGCTTGTAGACTTTTGAAACCTGCTCTTGTTTCCTCCATGAATGAAGAAGTATGTGTAGCTAGTTTCTCAATGGCTATCTCCCAATCTGCTTTCTTCTGAGGAGAATTATGGCTTTGCCCTTGATCCTTCCAAGAGTAGTTCGGATGATTCCTCCACCCCAGATTGTAAGTGTTGGAAAAAGGATTATTATTGACAAAAATATCTTCTTTTGGATTTGCTATAGGAAGTTCACAATCTCAGTTAGAATGTGCACCTTCACAGAGTCACACTTTCAAAACTTGAGCGAGAATGGTGTTGCACAGAATTCAACTTTAGAGCTTGCATTCCCCTTTTTAGTTCTTCTAACTGTTGAGTGATTATCTTCTGTTGAGCCAACCCCGCACTATGAGCATCTAAATCAAGTAGACCTCTTTTTGATGTACCTCCTCTATCATGAGCCGCCAAGTAGTCATTTGAAACCATAGCCTCAATTATTTGTCTTGCTTCTACCGCATGATCTTGAAATTCAAAGAACCACTGCTTTGAGGCATCAAGCATCATTCTAGCATTCGGTCTCAACCCAGTACAAAAGATTTGCATTTGTTGATGGTCATCAAAACCATGTTTCGGGCAAGCCTTCAATGTGATCTTGAATCTTTTGTAAGTCTCATAGAGCGACTCACCATCTTTTTGCTCAAAACTATTGATTTCTCCCCTCTTCTTAATGAACATAGAAGGAGGGAAAAATTGTTCAAGAAATTTGTCTTCAAGATCATTCCATGTAGTGATGCTACCTTCGGGTTGCAAATCAAACCACTCTTTGGCTTCATCCTTTAGAGAGAAGGGAAAAAGCCTCAATTTCTTAGCTTCTTTAGTATTACCATTCACTTTCACTGTTTCACATAGCTGTGCAAAGTTGGTGAGATGCTTGTTTGCATCTTCACATGGTCTTCCACCAAATTGCATCTCCCTCAATTCACGGAATAGTTCTGGATTGATCTCAAAACTATTTACGGTTACCAGTTGATGAGCAATCGGTAACCTCTGCCTGCTTGTGTCACGATTCCCATAGTCTCCAAGAAGGCGTCTAACTAATGGGTCAGCCATATCTTCAATCACATGAATTTCTGACACAATAACTTCTTCTCTTGCTTTAAGTCGCCTTTCTCTTGTAGCCTTTCGATTAGCTTTAGCAGCCTTTTCAATCTCAGGGTTGAAGAGTAAATCTTTAGGATCTACTATTCCACGCATAGACTGAGAAAACAAGAAACTCAAACAAGCGTCAAAGAAAAATGTGTAAAACAAAGTATAAATCAAAATCAAAAGAAAAAGAAAACTAATAAAAAAAACTAAAATATATACGGGTTCAAATTAGTAGTTGCCTTCAAATTTACTAGTAAATGTAAATTCGATCCCCGGCAACGGCGCCAAAAACTTGATGGCGAAATTGGCAAGTGTACCAAATCGTCGCAAGTACTAATAAAACGGTAAGACCGAGTGTCGAACTCAAGGATCGAATGAAAATACCAATAAACATTAACAACAACTAGACGAACACAAATGAACCGAATTTGAGTGATATGATAAAGTAGCTGGAACTTTTAAGGTAAAGATAATAAATATTTTTGTATTTTTGATAAAGAATCGAATAACGCAAAGTTTACGAGATGATAAAATAAGTTAGGGATGAACTTCAATTGATTCCACACTATTGCAAATTGATTTAATAAGGAAAAGTAACCTCTCTTTTACTTTGTTATCAAACCCACAACATTAATTAATTCCTAATTCCTTAGGTGAATAATCATTTGTGAACAACTATAAACCCTAATTCCTTATGTGAATATAGTTGACAACAAACATTAGAATCAATGATTTGCAAGATACAACAACTCCAAGGCTATCCCTAGACTAAGAATTGAAGACATTCAATCTCAAGCATTCAAATATAAAACTTCCATTCCATAGATGAACCATAAATCATTCCATGGGTGATCAATCATGAAAAGCTATAAGAATAGAGATTAAACATACAAAGCAAGAAGGAATATGATATTTAGAACAATCAAAACCAATTACAATAGTGATTCATCAATGTTAATTCATCCCTAACCCAAATGGGTTTAGCTAGACATGGATAAAGAAGAAGGAAATAGAAAATCAAACTCAATGGAGAGAATGACCACATTGAAGCTCCAAAATCTTGTTCCCAAGCCTTGAATATTCAATGGAGATGAAGGGTCTTGAGCCCCTAGCTGCCTCCCTTGCTATCTCTCTCTCTTAGGTCAAGAAAAAGGTAAAAAGCCCCTTTGGTTGGATGAAAATCGCAACTTTAAACAAAATCGCAGAGCAAAAGCGCCCAAGCGCATGATGAGCGTAAGCGCTGGGCGCATGACAGATAAACATCAACAGACTCCAAAAGTGCTCCAGACGCATGCGAAGCGCTTGAGCGCACGAGCAATGTAATCAACAGTACTGAAGCGCCCCAAGCGCATGCGAAGCGCTTGGGCGCATGGCAAATGAAACATCAAATGTAGAAGCGCCCCAAACGCATGCGTAAGCGCTTGGGCGTTTTGTAGCAGATTTTTGAAGTAGTAGGAGCTCCAAATCTAGGCAAGTGCATCCTTGGGCGGACGACATAACTTTTAGCAACGCAACTCATTCTTCCAAGCTTTAAAATATCCAAAACATCCATTTGCTCCTGAAAATCATGGTTATGACAAATGTGACATTTTGTGGTCCAAGATCAATGTAATTTCTCAAATTCGGTATAAAAAACACCTAATTTCGGACCAACAAAACTATATTCAATGCGGACTTATCAATTACCAGATATTACTTTCCCTTCAATGACAAATTTCCCTAATTGTGTAACTATCAACCTTGTCCCATTGCAAAGACCTGAACTCTGGTCAATATTACGAAGTAACATTACAGGTACACCAACCTTTAACTTCAGAATATGAGCTGGTAACCCGGGTGAGGATATGGTATTCAAATATTCAGTGGTATGGACATTATCCTGGCGGTCTGCATTGAGAGTATCGGAATGTGGTGTATCCAGGCTAATATAAATGACTTCATTGCCAGGTAGTTGACTTACCATGTAATCATTGATTTTATCAACGATTTCATTTGTTGGTGCTAAAATGGCACGATCTTGATAATAAGTATGACCAATACCAACACACACAAAATTGGCATACACCTCATTAACCATGGACTCTATGTCATCCCCACTGTGCCAGACTAACATATCATCAGGTAAAGTAATATCAATAACATCATCATGTTGATGACCATTCAAACCATCACCAATGGCTAATTTAAATTCTGCGAAGGCGCATCGCTCAATAATACTGTCCTCTGAATGTGCTGCTAGTACCCTCATGTTTGTATGTAGTTGCATAACATGGCAATGTTTCCACAAATATGATGAGTTGATGGTTGCATTTACAATCTGTTGTATATTCCCTTTGGTGATTACTGGTAAAATTTGTCGAAAGTCACCACCGAGGACAACAACTTTACCACCAAAAGGTTTAGATTCATTCCCGGGTCTCTCAAACCGCATGATATCCCGAAAAGTCTTGTCCACAGCCTCAAACGCATGTTTGTGCATCATAGGAGCTTCATCTCTTATTATCAATTTTGCTCCAGAAACCAACTTTGCAAGTTCACTAACATGAGCAATGTTGTCGAGTCCTCATGTATATTTAAGGGAATCGCAAATCTTGAATGTGTCGTCCTACCCCCGGGCATCAATAAAGCAGCAATACCACTTGATGCGACAGTTAAAACAATTTCACTCTTTGATCTCAAATAAGATGATAGTGCCTTCCATATAAAAGTTTTCCATGCCCCACCAAAAGCGTATAGAAAGAACATACCTCCATCGTCATAATCGACGACAGCCAAAAGTCGTACACCACACGCTGTTCATCTGTCATAGTTGTTAGTAGTCGATCATTCTCTTCCCTCAACTCGAGCCGATCGAAATTCAACTCATCTTGACTTAGTCTATTTAACCCAGAATGGTGAGTCGTGAATTCAAGTTGCTCCATGGTTGGAAAGTCAGCCAAGCTTTTATTATGTGCTGCAAGCATCTTATCAATCTCAATTAATAGATAGGTGCGTAACTGACCTTCTGTCAATGTCAAATCTGTGTAGAATAAAATATTTTTGGGTTAAACTTAATGTCTTGACATATTAAACGTTCATTATACATTGAAAATTGTAAAAATGAATGCGATAGTAAACCATAATACCTAGTGAGCGAAGTAATCTTGTTTGTTGAAATAATATGTCTTCCGAGAGCAGATGTTGTATGTCTTTAAAAACAATTTCCGACCTTGACATTTGTTGTGCAACTAAGGAAATTACAAAGATATTGCGTAAATAATGACCGGATCCCCAAAGGATGGCTTCCTCTATGCCATCAGTGTGCTCCTTGTCATCTTCAAGAAGACCCCGTGCGAAACACGCCTGCTTAAAGGATATATGCGTCTTCAAACCAAATTTCAATAAATCTTCATAACATGTAGGTCCGACAACATGATTCAGCAATGTGCGCATGTAGTAAATCTCTCCTGATCCAGGTGGAACATAGTGCATTCGGCCTACATCTATCGTTCAAAGACTCCAACATCTATCTTTTTGTTTCCAAACGAATTTTGTTGGGAATTTCGTGTACACCAACCCTCTAGCTTCCGGATAGTTTTTGTTAGCATCAAACCATGCTAAGAACTTTGTGTAGCTAGAACTTTTCTTGTCAAGAACAGTATCAATAGGTTTGAAGTTGTCAAACATAAGATATTGCTCACCAGGCGTGGAAGTTAAGTCTCTCAACTGAAGGTTCCCTATAATGAATATCATAACAGAATATTCGCCAGACCGCCTCACATGGGGATAGGTACCTACAATCATAATATAACTTGATCTCGTCCACCAATTGTATGGCCTCATCGCTGTTGCTTTCAAAGAAAGTCGCAGTTACCCGATCATGCCCTTTGTTGATGTATTTGAATAGATATTTAATGGACCTGGATTGGTTACACCATTCCACATTGATATGTGCATTGAATTTCAACAACAATTTCTGGTTGTACGACACGATGAACCAATTATCAACAAAACATTGACTCTTTTCTATACTTTTACCATCATCTCGCCTTCTATATATGGGGTACCCATCCTTATCAACGAAAGTTTTATCACCAAAGTCTTTGGGAAAGTATTTTGTACATTTGCCCTTATCCATGCAAGGTAACGTGAGCCTTTGCCTCCCACAAGGACTGTGAACCATGAAGTTAGAAAAAACTCGATACAACTCGGGTTGTTCATCTTTGTTGGGAATCTCAGCACACATAATTTTATCAATGTCCTTAGGCCGAATGATACGACTTTTCTGATGAAGAATCGAGAATCGAGACTTTCGATAATAGTATATCAGGGTGCATTTAATGTGAAGATGATACACCTGTTAGGGTGAACAGTGGCTCAAGATATTTGTTGTTGCATCAGCCCTAAAGGTGGACCTCAAAAAACACGTGTACACCGATCTTCTATTTGCAAGCAGGCATGGGCTGCTAAGATATTTTTAGATATGGTAAGATACATAATCTAGAGTGAGAAGGAAATCATATTTCAACAGCTATAGATTTACGTGTTCCCTAGAGAATACATGCGCTACACACAACACATGACATGTGTCCACTTGCGTGCACCCAAGAGAATAGAAGGTTCCCATTCTAGAACCAAGAGCATTTAAAGAGATCTGTAACTTGAAAGATGCAGTGATGTACAAGACAAGACAAAACTTACAGAATGACAAGACAACACTTAATAGGGTCCACATCGAGAACCCCCTAGATGTTGCAATAGGAATGTGACTCTTAAGACCTATGCCTGAAATGATATCCACCTACAATAAGTAGAGTACATGAAAAAACCTTTATCAAGCAATTTAATTGACACTTTGATTTTGACAACTTACACGAAGTATTATCCCAAATGAAAATACCCCATTTACCCCTCCATTTCATCACAATTATTTTGCATTTGGAAAGTCAATTTTGATCATCTCACTGCCACACTAAACCTACACCATACACCACAATTTATTACTTGATTTGCATTCTTCTAGTGGATTCTTTTACTCTCCATACCCAATTGTCAATTTACACAGTCAAATTAAATCTGTCAAGGTTTTGTAGTAGGTTAAAAAATATATATTTCCTTCATTACCCCTACTATTTCATCCTTATTAAAAACTATTAGAAACTACATTCATCCATAACATCTGTGGAAATTTCAACCATACGTGCTTCATTTAGAACCTAATTATATTAACAAGTTAGATTTACCAAAATGAAATTTAGGTGTTGAAAGGATTTTGACATTCTACCAACAAATCTTAAAAGGCAACATCAATTTGTACAAACTGTTAATAGCAAATACGTTGTTACACATAGATAGCAAAATACATTTCGTCCAAAAGCAAAACAACTTTAACAAAATAGTCCAAACATACAAACTAACAAAATAAACCCCACGGCCTGTGTCAAACAACTTTAGTCGCTAATATGTTCATTCTTGCACTAAATAACTGGGATGTAGTGTAGTTGGTTTGATTGACGAACGGTAACACCAAACATGATCTTCTGACCCTGCTGGATCCCTCTTGATGTGATGATGAATCTTGCCCAACCCCTCGTAATGATACAGTCCTCAGAATCAGTTGCTTCACTTCTTCTAAGAAAGCAAGGCCAAATCTTTCCAAACTCATCAACAATGTACATCTGAGACTCAGGATTTATAAGAGCATCAACATAGAACCCCTTGGGGATTGTCTGCAAAAATAGAATCACAGTTATGAATGATAAAATCAAGTATAACTAACTTACACACATTTCATATCTCTATTGATATACATCAATTACCAGGGCATCCCCAGTATACTCTGAGAATGAAACGAATTTAACCAGAGAGAATGGGAATCTCAGCTGGTTGGCTACTAACAAATTCTCAATGCCTCTCTCCATATTCACCCCAGCTAGCCCAAAGTCTGCATCAAGAGGTTCAGGAATAGGAGGATAAATCCCCTCGACCCATTTGTAAGTCCAGATAGTAAGATTGAAAGTTGAATCACCCACATAAACCAAACAAATTCAAGCTCCTTGTTGTATTCCATAATACTGCCCGAAATGTCTCCAACCATCAGTGAAATAGCAATGGTTACCGACTTTCTCAACGGTAACTGAGTTGGTATTTCCCAGTGGGTCGATCAGAACGACATGCATCGGGATCAGGTCAGGATACATCCGAGAGAAGAAGCGTGGGAATCTTCCAAAGGGCTGTGTGAATCATGAATGTGTGAATCATGAATATTCATTCATATCAATAATGAGATACAGAAAAACAAACACATGATCAAGTGTTGAAACTGAGTTAACATACCTCATTTGGGGAGAATTCAACTAAGATCACGTCTCCAAGAGGATCACATGCACGGTCGTCCGATCTTGCCATTAAACTCGCACGAGTTTCTTTCTCCGGTGAAGATTTTAAAGAACCGGGTAGGAAGAATGAAAATGAGAGAAAGAGGTGAAGAAATGTGGAAGACAAGTCGTAATGCTTTAATAATGTACCTGTAGTGATATTTTCATACCACCTTGCAACTCTTGCTTGACAATTACCATTATTAGCCCTATGCAGCCATCATCATTACCTACACTTACAACCCCATACCTATAACTCCATTTCCCCAAGTAACCCATTATATCGTTTACCTATAGCCCTGTACGCCTATTGTGATTTTTCCACAAAGATGCAGTAAAGAAGCTCACCGTCGTGTATTCCTTTGACGTGACTGGGCCTGCAAATACGTCACCTCATGCACGGACGACTAAGTTGGCAAGATTTATGTAATGTAATGGTTAGATATGGGGACTTTCTAGAACCCTGTTACAACTAATCTGCAAGTAATATAATTGACCCTACTCATTCATCATAACCTATGACTGATAGCCTATTCTACTATGGCGGTTCAAAACACTCAAGCAATATCCCCAAGTACTGCGTCTGATGTGACAGGCTTGCGGGCTATTTCTTCACACTCCAAACCCTACTAACCTATTAGTGTTGCGCCCGAAAAAGTCCCCGAGGGGTTTTTATTCGTTTACAACTTTTAAAACAATGAAGTCGCCACCAATATTTTTTATAAGGAAAATATTGAAGAAAAACCTTTTTGGAAGGCAAATGGTCTTTTGGAAAACCGGAAGATTTTGGTTCAGGGGTCGGTTAGGCATAGGGAAGGTATTAGCACCCTACATCTCCTTTCTACTGAAAGGGAACCTTTAATTTAACGTGTGTTTTAAGTGTTGATTTGAAAAATACTTAAATTTGCCTCTTGATTGAAAAGACTTAATGAATTTTATTTGCGGCGCGAGAGTTAGCCGCTTTGGGTTTTTGAAAGGAA
The DNA here is from genome assembly GCA_020916435.1 of Oxytropis ochrocephala. Taxonomy (NCBI): domain Eukaryota; kingdom Viridiplantae; phylum Streptophyta; class Magnoliopsida; order Fabales; family Fabaceae; genus Oxytropis; species Oxytropis ochrocephala. The sequence goes on from CM037091.1 coordinate 17,470,891, forward strand.
AAATATTTTTAGTTTGTTGTGCTTGACGGAGGGGATCCGCTCCTACGTATCTCCAGTGCGATGGAGAATTCAAAGCTACGTAGTTCGGGTTTTTATTTTTAACTTGTTTAGTTGTGAAAATCGAGCTTTCATGATGATCAATTGAGCGAAGGCTCCAAGTGACCACCATTAGCACTCCATTGTTAATGATCATGCAAGCAAAGGCTTCGCAAGACCAATAACAAAGTTTTTGATTTAATGAAAAGTTTTTTAGGAAAATTAGGCGTTCATGATGATCAATTGAGCAAAGGCTCCAAGTGATCACCACTAGTTCCCCATTGTTAATGATTATGCAAGCAGAGGCTTCGCACAACCATTAACAAAGTTTTCTGATTTATTGAAAGTATTTAGAAAAATTAGGCATTCATGATGATCAATTGAGCAAAGGCTCCAAGTGATCACCACTAGTTCCTCATTGTTAATGATTATGCAAGCAGAGGCTTCGCACAACCATTGACAAAGTTTTTTTTGATTTATTGAAAGTATTTAGAAAAATTAGGCATTCATGATGATCAATTGAGCAAAGGCTGATAAGTCCATTTTTAGTTGTCTTTTTAGTACTTATTTTAAGTAAGTTGTTTGGTATTTTAGTTCAATTCTAGAGCTATTTTACTACCTTTTGTTTTGTTTTTATTTTCAGGATAAGTGTTGAGCAAAGTAAGGGCTTCTAATGCATAGGAATGAAATCCCAAGGCAAAAGGAGGAAAAGAAGTACCAAAAGAACCAAAAAGAGGCAAGAAAAGAGGGAGTTTTATAGCCAGAAACAGGCCATTACACGGCTGGCCGTGTTATAAAACATGGCCATGTTTCGCTAGAAAGCTGAAGAGTCAAAATCTAATTCTGCAGAAAAACACTGGCAGTGTAATAAAACACTGGCAGTGTAATAAAACACGGCTGCCAGTGTTATAAAACATGGCCGTGTTTTTCCAACTTCCTCCAATTGTTGTTACTTTTCTTCCTTCACTTCTTATGGCGATTCTTAATCGATTTTATGTCTCAAAGGCCTATAAATAAGCACGAAATTCTGAGTGCTAGGGGAGGTGATTCTTACTTGTAAACTCATTCTAAAAGATTTATCTAAGTTCTTGCATTTTATTCTTATGTTCTTTACTTTCTTGCAATTTTAGTTTATGTTCTTTACATTCCCAAAGACTTTACATTTAGTTCTTTACTGCTTTGTTTATATTCTTGTCATTTACATTCTGTTATTTACTTTTATGTCATTTACTTTTATGTCATTCTCTTCTACTCCCTTGTCTACTATGATCATGTGTGAGTAGACCTCTTTAGTCTTGGTATTGTGGGAAACAATCCAATGATGGATCCCTAAACAATTCCAAGACTAAACTCTATCTTATTAGAACTTGATTTTTAATCTTGCCTCATCATACTTATTTCATAAATCAAATATCAAACGAGGTACAGAGAGGTGAAGTTTGATATTGGACCTATGAGGTTAGACAAGGCAATCAAAGCATGAGAATAGCTTTGAGTGTCTTGGGACAATAAGGTTGGGCTTAATGGGTCTCTGCGATGATCAACCATGAGAATAGGCTTGATCATTGTTTGAGACACATTCTTGTATTCCGAGAGGAAACTTGAATTACACCAAAAGAATACCTTGTCCTTAAAAACAATTTCAATATAAGATAGAGGATAGTTAAGGGATTGTTAAATTTCCATCATTGTGATTTGTCCCATATCTTTGAGACACTTTTATATTCGAATATTAATTAAACAATTATTCCTTTTTCCTAAAAATCATTTCCTTTTAGCTAATCACCACTAAAAAAATAAATTGGTAATCACAAAAGTCCTGTGGGATCGATACATTTTACTACGAGATAGAAACCGCGTGCACTTGCGGCCTATCAAAGGCTCCAAGTGATCACCACTAGTTCCTCATTGTTAATGATTCATGCAAGCAAAGGCTTCACAAGAATACTAACAAAGTTTCTTGATTTGTTGGGAAAGTGTTTGAGTTAGAAAGAATTAAAAAAAACGAGAAAAAGATGAAAATTGAAAAATGGGGTGTTATTAGTCGCAGGGGTGTGGTGGCGAGCAGGGGTGTAAAGCAGCAAGCCCGGTTCGCATAGGAGGGCCCAGTATGCGGCCCGGGCTTAAGTGAGATGGGGTGTGCGCATTACTGCAGTGGTGCAACAAGTATGTCGATAATAAAGAAAAAATTAATCTTGGAGCCCCATATAAGCCCCAAACCCTAAATGTCAAAAAAGCCTAAAAACCCATTTTCCCTTCTCCCCCCTTAGCTGCGCCGCAGCTTCCTCATTCAATAGAGAGAGAGGTTTACGGAGTGAGAGAGAGATTTACGGAACAGCGAGAGAGATCCGCGGGGTAGAGAGAGAAAGGGAGAAGGAATGAGCGACGGATGGGGAAGAAAGAAGGCTGGAGGGTGGTTCGCCAGGTGACTTCAGCGATGGTAGAGAGGTGGTTGTTTTTGGATCGGCTTGGGAGAGAGGAAAGACGATGGTGGGGTGGTTGTTTGGATCGGTTTGGGAGAGAGAGAAGAGGCGGCAGTGGGGTGACGAGCTCGCCGCGTTGGCGTGGCGCCCGGTGATGGCACAGCAGCGCAGTGAGTTTCGTTTTCCTTCTCTCATTTCTTCTTTCTTTCTTACGGTTTTTCGTTTCCTTCTTCCCTTTTTGTTTTTCCTCCTTCTCTCTGTCACTGAAAACTTTTGTTTTTTTTGTGTTTTCCTTGGGTGGGGGTGACGGTTCCACGGTGGTGGTGACTTGGTGGTTATTGGAAAGGAGGTTCGGATTCTGTGATGATTTGAGGTGGGTTTGGTGCTTGGTGGTAGTTTGTGTTTGTGGTGGTGGTGAGGATGGTGGCGAAGGTGGGAAAGAGAGGATCGGAGGTGGAGTGGGGTTTGGTGTTTGGGCGACGGTTCGGTGGCTTGATTTTCGTTGCCTCCTTCCCCACTTTTTCATCTATCTCCTTTTCTCGGTCATCTCTCACTTTGTTTTTGGATCTGTTGCTTGCTTTGGTGATTAGGGTTTGATGTGAAACCCTAAATTTTTTGTGAATCTTTGTCTTGTCTCTTTCTCGTCCCCCTTAGGCGATGGTTGATTGCTATTTTATATTAAAATACTAGGTTTAGCATTAATTGTTTTTTTGGGCCTTGACTTTTTCGGGTTTGGAGTGGAGCGGACCAGGCTCGGCTACTTGGAGAGCATTCTTGAACCCTGATTTCTTTGCTGCTTTGCCTTACGTTGTTTATTATTTTTTTATGATTTAATTATTTTTGTACATGTTATTATTTTTGTATTTTTTTCGACATTTGGACATTTGAACTCTCCTAATTTGTAATAAAAATTAAATAGATTCTTTTTGACATTTTTGGATTATACATATATACTCATAATAAATTAAGCGCACAAGATAAGATTGATAATAAGAGAAAAAAGTCGGGCCAAACACAAAGGCGAAGCGGGCCCGACCGGACAAATACGCTAAAACGAGACCTAAAATAGAAGAAATGAGCTCATTAACTAAAAACACTAAAATCGACTCGAATTGTATTCTTAAGCTTTGAATCGAAAAAGGCGAGCTAAATTTCTAGAAAAAACAACTTTTGGTAGACCTACTTTATGTACGATTAAACCCAAATACGAAGATTAAATTGAAGAACGCATGCGAAAAGATCGATCATTCGCGTTCTGCCTAATTTAAACAACGGTATTTTGATTTAGTTGATTTGGATAAGCGAAATTGTCTAAAGTTAAAAAGAGGCGGACAAATTGGGGGGTATTATGTTTGCCCTCTTTATTTCACATTTCGCCAAAAAATATGAATTGGCCTTTTCATATTTGTTGGTGAAATGGAAATAAAGATATAGAAATAATACTAATTTTGTCCGCCGGAAAAACTCAAATCTTTTTGTTATTTTCCTTTTGAGAGAGGGGTTAACACTTGTCGATTAACGAAAGCAATAAATTGGAAAAGGCGATAAATTGGAAAAAGCGGTAAATTGGGAATTCGGAGGTTGCCTAAAACCTTTTAACGGACTCTTGTCGAGTCAGGAGCTCGGGGGTGGCTTTTTCGAGCGGCCGATCAACATCGGTCCGAATCGATTTGATCAATGGATTTACGTTGTGCCTTAGGTGACACAACTAATCCGAAGGACTTAACGAAGTCGATGGATCCATCGGCGCTCGCATAACGATGTTGTGATCTCGTGGAAGGAGTTCACTAACTCGTGGGAGTTCACTAACTCGGGTTGATGGAGTTTACGAACTCGGATTGATGGAGTTTACGAACTGCGGATTGATGGAGTTTACGAACTGCGGAGTTTACGAACTCGGGGTGGCCTTTTCGAGCGGCCGATCAACATCGGTCGGAATCGATTTGATCAATGGATTTACGTTGTGCCTTAGGGTGACACAACTAATCAGAAGGACTTAACGAAGTCGATGGATCCATCGCGCGCTCGCTTAATGTGCGATGTTGTGATCGCGTGGAAGGAGTTTACTAACTCTGATGGAGTTCACTAACTCTGGGTTGATGGAGTTTACGAACTCTGGGTTGATGGAGTTTACGAACTCTGGGTTGATGGAGTTTACGAACTCTGGTTTGATGGAGTTTACGAACTCTGGTTTGATGGAGTTTATGAACTCTGTGCTGATGGAGTTTACGAACTCTATGCTGATGGTGATTTTCTAAAAATGAGATTTCTGGGACTCTCTGGCCCGAAGTAGCTTTTCTCTTGGATGGTGCCTGAAATGCATGCACTTGGGTACTTGGGTGCATATGAATGCAATGATTGATTTTGGTGGGATGCTTCTTCTGTTTGATTTTTCATTCTCTTCTTTTTTGTTATTCTTTCGCTCTTCTGAGATGCGAATTTGAAAGCGTAATGTACTGTTTGATGCCATGGGGTGATGAATGGTATGGATGATATGAGAATGATGAATGATATGAAGATGTTGTGTTCTTTTGTGTTTGCTTCTTCTTTGTAGTTTATGAGATGCAGATATCAACATAATGCTTTGATGTTTGAATGCAAGTGTATGCAGTGATTGATGCTTTGATGAATGGAATGCTCCTATTCTAACATTTTGTTTCTTTTTGCTTCTTCTATGAAATGCAAACCTTAATATGATGCAATGCTCTGATGTTTGATGCAATGATTTTTTCTTTTATGGACATGCTAGCATAAATGTGATGCCAATGCAATGAAAAGATTTCTGCTTTTTCTTCTTTACTATTTTCCTCTATGAAATGCAAGTATTAGTATGATGCAACTGACGTGGACCGTTTTTGCTTTTTGCTATGTGATGAATGCACAAAATATGAAGATGCAAATGTAATGCTTTGATGCATATGCCATAATGAATAGATTGAAATGCCTAGATGCATGAGGTGTACATTTTTGTGATGATGAGATGTGAGACTTTGGATGCAATGAATTGAGATGATTATTGACCATTCTGTTGAAAAAGCGCATTTGATTCAAACTCAGGTGTTCTCAAGGTTTTTATTTACAAACAATCTCACTTGTTTTCTCTTTCTTTCCATGATGGTGAATTTTAGATATCACGTAAACAACTTGTGTTCTCTCTTTTTGAAGCATCGTCTAGTAAACATGCATAGGAGTGCAAATGTGAATGAATGAGTCGACTAGCTTGGCATTGGTTTAGGGCATGGACATTTATGGCAAGTGAAGGAATGAGCAGGACATGGTTATTGCCAAGCTCATGAGGATCAAGAGATACAATATTGCCCCAATTCAGGTCTTTGATGAGTGAATAGCTTGCCCCTGTCTAGTGGTGACAACAATTAGGGGTGTAGAAGATGATGAATTGGGAATGCTTGGCTTTTGAAATGAAGGGTGGGAGCGAGAAGAGATTTTGTCTCAACCCATAAAGTTTGATGTTGCCCCGGTCATAACAAGGACAAAGCTGCCCCAATTAGAATGACAAGGCCTCGTTTAGGATAGTGAGTTGAGAAATTGCCCCGGTGAGGTTTTATAGGAATGAATGCGGTGAAGGAATGGGAACGCATTTGCCCCACTCTCGAATGACATTTCAAAGCGGTTTCTTTGAGTGAGGTTGTGAAAGCATGACATTTATGGTGATGGTTATGAACTGAGGGTGATGTATGAATGGGGTGAGCAATGAACAAACCTCCCAAAGTTGAGCGGAGTGGGAGGTGAAGGGAATGCCCCCTAGTACGCACTTTTGGTTCTCTTTAAAGGCAACTCAAATGCAAGGAAAGTTTTGACTTCCTGGTATGAGGAGAGGCTCCACTTGATGACCACTAGACCTTGTTTTAATGAATGCATCTTGGAGTGCAAGTCCTTCTCCTTTTTTGCCAACTTTCTTTTTTTGATTGTTTGTTTTTTTCTTTTTGAGCAGCTTTCTTTTTTCTGCTTGTTTGTTTGTTTGTTTTTTTTTTTTGAGCAAACACGTCGTAAATGGATAAACTTATTTGTCCTAAGATTAAAACTTGAGAAAAACGAAAGCAATTAGTCATTGATCGGAATGGACTTTTTAGGGTTGTGATGTGGAGAAGGGGATGGTTGAGCTTAATGAAGTGCTTGGGGTTGATGGGGAGGATGGGTCCTGTTCGGTGTTGGCCGATGGTCAATGGTTTATGAAGGAAGGTTATTAGCTTTGATGCGGTGCGGGAAATGGTTATTAGGTTTGATGAGGTGCAGGAAATGGTTATTAGGTTTGATGCGGTGCGGGAAATGGTTATTAGGTTTGATGAGGTGCAGGAAATGGTTATTAGGTTTGATGAGGGGCTTGAAGGTTTTATGAAAAAAAAGGTGGTTAAACCCAAGGAATTGAGGGCTTCTTTTTTTTTTTTTTGAAAGGGGAAATGATTTAACCCATTGAATTTGAGGGCCTCGGAAGGGGAGCTCTTATGCTTCATGGCAAAATGTATTGACTCTTAATTTATACTCCCTTTGTCTTCCTTTCTTTGTTTTTGGGATTCTCCTTTTTGAAACTTTGCTATCCCCCTCCTTTTGTGAATTTTCTTTCCTTTTGACTTGGGTGAAAATGATATATCATCTTTGATGTGGAATTAACCCTCGTCTAGGGTGATGGGGATATCTTGGGCTTTTCGACTTAAGATGGGTAACAAAGGGTATTCTTGTGATTTTGAATCTTTAGCTTAAGAGGGTAGGAAATGGACTTCTGTGATTTTAGGTTTTGAGGGTGTGGAGAAATGACCAAATTTCCTTTCAAATCCGATTGCTTATTTCTGTGAGACTTAACTTTAGGACAATGATTCATCTATCTTCATGTGTTTGCTCTTTTTTTTTTTGTGCCTAATTTTTGCCTGGACCGCTCTTTGCGAGTTTTCAATCCAGGCGCTCTTTTTGCCTAGCCTAGGCCGCCTTTGCGGGTTTTCAACCTAGCGGGCTTATTTTATCTTTTTATTTATTATATACCTTTTTTAGAAAGACTTGCACTAAGGAATATGATCTCGACAAGGAAAATTAGTGATCACTGAATTGCCCCACATGGAGGACTTAAAGTGTTAGCGGGAATGAACCAAAAAGTCAAGTATGTCTTGATGGGAGAAAAAGCGCTTTATGGGTGGACGGGGCGGGATTTAGGCTTGGATGGGGAATGATGAAAATGAAGGAAATTGACTGACTCAAACAAGAGAAACTGCACATGGCATGCATACTTACTAGAAGAACGCTTCACAGAGAGTTAACATTGGTTAAAACATGATATAAAAACTTTTGATGAACTGTTTTGATCTTTTATCATGGAATGGATGAGATGCAATGCTTCTTTTCAAAGAAATACAAATGAGATATTGATGTGAAAAAACTGAGGGCCTTAAAACACCTTGAGTTTGCAAACGAGTAAGGGTAAACTTTTCCAAAAAAGAAAGATTACTTTGCAAGAACATCTCGTCTCTCATCACAATATTTTTGTTGTATGCAATGCATGGATGAAAACATTATGATGCATACATGATGAAAATGAAATGCATGAAAGCATGTTCACTTGAAAAGTGTGATTATTCTAAAAGTTTTTTTTTTTTGATGTTTTCTTTTTATGCAAGACGAAATATGAAATGTCAATGCATTTTTGGATGATGAATGATGCAAGAACGATGCTTCTTTCAAAATGATATAGAGGCAAGACAAGATATGAAATGCCGATGCCTTTTTGGATGATGATGATGCAAGAATGATGTTTCTTTTGAGAATGATTTTTATAGAGGCAAGACAAGATATGAAATGCCGATGCCCCCTTTTCTTTTGAATGATAAGAGGTGCAGGGATGATGCTTTTTCCTAAATGATGATTTTTAGAGGCAAGGCAAAGTATGAAATGCCAACGCCCTTCCCTTTTCTTTTGAATGATGAAAGATGCAAGAATGGTGATATGAGGCAACCGATTGTCGTTACCTCGAGTAACTTTGCATGAAACATTGAGTGGATCGACCCAATACTTCACACAATATATCAAACGTTTCGACAATTAGTTGACTCAACTTAATTTCCTACTTGAAAATAAAACACGTGTGGTGGGTCAAAGTGCCTCGATATCGTAGAGTAACATCTCAAATTTGTAGTCGACAAACAAATTTGAGATATTACCTTCGTCGTTCAAAGGTGCACTTCTACCCATTAAGCCATCACATGAGAAAATTTTTCTTTGTTTGAAAGGATGCATGCGGGGAGAAATGATGTATTCGAACAAAGTGATGAGGATAATGAAATGATGCATGAATGCTATATTTTGAATGAATTTGATGATGATTTTTGTTCATGATTATGAATGAGATGCTTATGCAATGCGGATGATGATTGCTTATGGTTTTCATTTTTCTTATGTAATGAAAATGAAATGTGTGATGCTTACAATTACTTTCCTAATGTATGAGAGATATTGAATGGAGATGCATATGAAATGAGGCGTTAATGTTTATTTTTTCATAATGCGTGAAAAATGAAAACAATAATGCATGAGACGCGCCCCTAATAAGACACAAACCTTAATGAGATAGATAAAAATGCATGTATGAATTTTATCGAGTTTTTGTTTTATGCAATGCAAATGATGATGTATGCATGATGATGATGCTCTATGCAAGATAAATGAAAGAGGTTTTATTGGCAATGATTCAAGTTTTTTTTGAAAAATGCGGGCCGTACGTGGCTTCATATGGACCTAGTAAGGGAAAAGCTACAACTGCAGCTCTTTCTCTCTTTTTTTCTTGAAAAGAGTGAACCCCATGCTGCCCCGTACGGACCGGCAAAAGAAAGGCTACGACGACAGCTCTTTCTCTATTTTCTCTTCTTTTTTGAAAAATCTCCTTCTCCCTTTTTGAAAACATGCCTAGATTACGATGCAACACACAATTTGGTATGCCCCTTGTGTCCCCACGAAGGGTGGGAATCCTAGGGTCTAAAGTCGATTTAAAAGGGTAATCCTCCCATGTAGAGTTCTGACTTCCTCACAATGGCAACCAAGAGCTAAAGTCTCTCTCATGATGACACCCACAATCGTGAGAAAGCTACCGAAAGTGTGAGGCATCATGACAAAGCGCACTCTTGGGCGGAACTTTCATGAGAGCCATACAGACAAAGGTCTACGAATGGCAGTCACTAATCGTTCCCACTCTCCTAGGTTTTCGTTCAGACCTTGGGTTTTAGGCCCCACTCAAAACATAGTAAGCATAAGGTGTGAGTGTGTGTAGCAAGGACATAACGCCTAAAACTACTCACATATACCCTCACCTGCGATGGAAAACCCAGAACAGTCCAGACAGTAGCAAGCAATAACATGTCGTCTACCCTAGGGTTCAATATTAAATAAGCTAGCCTAGGGTTTCAACAACAATCAAGTGCATTGCTTACTTCAAGAGAGGGAGCCAAGGAGAGGGGATCATGACAGAATTAGGGAGAAATACATGAGCTTACCTTGAAGAAAGGGAGCAAAGAAAAAGGGAACATGATTGGGATTGGGGAAATGCATGAGGGTATTTAAGCACATAAGCCAAAAGGAGGAAGGAAAAACAAATATAGAAGGAGAGAAAACAAACGCACCTGTATACAGCATGATAAAAAGAAAAGGAAACCGAGAAGGGATAGAGGCAAACAAAGTATCCAAATCAAATTAATAGCACATTAAACCACACATTTAATTAGTTAGGCTTGACCCACTTAAAGAAAAGTCCCCAGTGAAGTCGCCAGCTGTTGCGCCCGAAAAAGTCCCCGAGGGGTTTTTATTCGTTTACAACTTTTAAAACAATGAAGTCGCCACCAATATTTTTTATAAGGAAAATATTGAAGAAAAACCTTTTTGGAAGGCAAATGGTCTTTTGGAAAACCGGAAGATTTGGGTTCGGGGGTCGGTTAGGCATAGGGAAGGTATTAGCACCCTACATCTCCTTTCTACTGAAAGGGAACCTTTAATTTAACGTGTGTTTTAAGTGTTGATTTGAAAAATACTTAAATTTGCCTCTTGATTGAAAAGACTTAATGAATTTTATTTGCGGCGCGAGAGTTAGCCGCTTTGGGTTTTTGAAAGGAAAAATATTTTTAGTTTGTTGTGCTTGACGGAGGGGATCCGCTCCTACGTATCTCCTGGTGCGATGGAGAATTCAAAGCTACGTAGTTCTGAGTTTTTATTTTTAACTTGTTTAGTTGTGAAAACTGAGCTTTCATGATGATCAATTGAGCGAAGGCTCCAAGTGACCACCATTAGCACTCCATTGTTAATGATCATGCAAGCAAAGGCTTCGCAAGACCAATAACAAAGTTTTTGATTTAATGAAAAGTTTTTTAGGAAAATTAGGCGTTCATGATGATCAATTGAGCAAAGGCTCCAAGTGATCACCACTAGTTCCCCATTGTTAATGATTATGCAAGCAGAGGCTTCGCACAACCATTAACAAAGTTTTTTGATTTATTGAAAGTATTTAGAAAAATTAGGCATTCATGATGATCAATTGAGCAAAGGCTCCAGGTGATCACCACTAGTTCCTCATTGTTAATGATTATGCAAGCAGAGGCTTCGCACAACCATTGACAAAGTTTTTTTTGATTTATTGAAAGTATTTAGAAAAATTAGGCATTCATGATGATCAATTGAGCAAAGGCTCCAAGTGATCACCACTAGTTCCTCATTGTTAATGATTCATGCAAGCAAAGGCTTCACAAGAATACTAACAAAGTTTCTTGATTTGTTGGGAAAGTGTTTGAGTTAGAAAGAATTAAAAAAACGAGAAAAAGATGAAAATTGAAAAATGGGGTGTTATTAGTCGCAGGGGTGTGTAATCGAGCAGTGGGTGCAAACAAAGAAGCCCGGGCCAAGCATAGGAGGGCCCAGTATGCGAAACTGGGCTTAAGTGAGATGGGGGGTGTGCGCATTAACCAGAGTGGTGCAACAAGTAATCTGATAATAAAGAAAAAAATTAATCTTGGAGGCCCATATAAGCCCCAAACCCTAAATGTCAAAAAAGCCTAAAAACCCATTTTCCCTTCTCCCCCCTTAGCTGCGCCGCAGCTTCCTCATTCAATAGAGAGAGAGGTTTACGGAGCTGAGAGAGAGAGATTTACGGAACAGCGAGAGAGATCCGCGGGGTAGAGAGAGAAAGGGAGAAGGAATGAGCGACGGATGGGGAAGAAGCTGGAGGGGGTGGTTCGCCGGTGACTTCGCGATGGTAGAGAGGTGGTTGTTTTTGGATCGGCTTGGGAGAGGGAAAGACGATGGTGGGGTGGTTGTTTGGATCGGTTTGGGAGAGAGAGAAGGGCGACAGTGGGGTGACGAGCTCGCCGGCGTTGGCGCGCCGGTGATGACGACGGCGCAGGTGAGTTTCGTTTTTCCTTCTCTGTTCTTCTTTCTTTCTTCTGGTTTTTCGTTTCCTTCTTCCCTTTTTGTTTTTCCTCCTTCTCTCTGTCACTGAAAACTTTTTTTTTTTTTTGTGTTTTCCTTGGGTGGGGGTGACGGTTCACGGTGGTGGTGACTTGGTGGTTATTGGAAAGGAGGGTTCAGTTCTGTGATGATTTCAGGTGGGTTTGGTGCTTCGGTGGTGGCTGTGTTTGTGGTGGTGGTGAGGGATGGTGGCCGAAGGTGGGAAAGAGAGGATCGGAGGTGGAGTGGGGTTTGGTGTTTGGGCGACGGTTCGGTGGCTTGATTTTCGTTGCCTCCTTCCCCACTTTTTTCATCTATCTCCTTTTCTGGTCATCTCTCACTGTTTTTGGATCTGTTGCTTGCTTTGGTGATTAGGGTTTCAGTGTGAAACCCTAAATTTTTTGTGAATCACTGTCTTGTCTCTTTTCTGTCCCCTTAGACTGATGGTTGACTGCTATTTTATATTAAAATACTAGGTTTAGCATTAATTGTTTTTTTGACTGGGCCTTGACTTTTTTCAGGTTTGGAGTGGAGCGGACCAGGCTCAGCTACTTGGAGAGCAGCTGCTGAACCCCGGATTTGCTGCTGCTGCCTTCTGTTGTTTATTATTTTTTTTTATGATTTAATTATTTTTGTACATGTTATTATTTTTTGTATTTTTCTGACATTTGGACATTTGAACTCTCCTAATTTGTAATAAAAATTAAATAGATTCTTTTTTGACATTTTTGGATTATACATATATACTCAAAATAAATTAACTGCACAAGATAAGATTAATAATAAGAAAAAGAGTCGGACAAAACACAAAGACGAGAACGGGCCCGACCAGACAAATACGCTAAAACGAGACCTAAAATAGTAGAAATGAGCTCATTAACTAAAAACACTAAAATCGACTCGAATTGTATTCTTAAGCTCGAATCGAAAAGACGAGCTAAATTTCTAGAAAAAACAACTTTTGGTAGACCTATATATGTACGATTAAACCCAAATACGAAGATTAAATTGAAGAACGCACGAAAAGATCGATCATTCGCGTTCCTGCCTAATTTAAACAACGGTATTTTGATTTAGTTGAGTTGGATAACTGAAATTGTCTAAAGTTAAAAAGGGCGGACAAAATTGGGGTATTACAATTAGTTATCTATGTGATAACTCCACTACTCTCTGATATTTGTGTAACACATCACACAATAGACTACCACGTATCAAATTGAAGCTACTTACATTGAATGCTTGTCTGCTGCACACACTACAAGAAAATCGTTGATTTGCCACGGACATTTCCGTGGCAAATGCACCAATTTCCGTGGCAAAACAACATTTGCCACGGATTTGCCACGGACACAAATTGGTGGCAAAAACGCTCGTCGCAAATCGTTTATTGCATTTGACAAATTTTCGTCGCAAGTCCGTGGCAAATCCGTGGCAAATTTTTAAAAAAAATTAAAAAAATAAATGGAGCAGTAGTTTCCTACTCCTCCAACTTCTTCACAAATTGGGTTATCTTTCAATTCTAACAGTAAGGATACAAAGTTATAATGTTCCATTACATCAAAAAATATATAAACAATGGAATGAAAGCTTGCTGGGAGGTGAATGAATGCAAATCTAGTAGTGGAACTAGAACCTACTTATAAAGAAAATTGGAGCAATAGGGGAATATTTGCTTAAACTTCAACATACAAATGCATAGTCACAATCAAATTTTGATGGAAGGGATCCTCGAGCTTGATATCCAAAAAAGTGGCAAATGGCATCGAATTTCTTTCCCTTGTATGTACCTTCTTTCTGTCATGGGAGAAACCAAATATCATTAAGCATTCACACGAAGTGGATAATTTTACCTCCAAGTCACTAAAGCAATTAAGGGCGGATACAAATAGCAAGAAACAAATTGAAGTGTAATTCACAAATATACCATTTATAACTAACATTTCATCATGGTATTGTCAAATAAAAAGTAAATTTGAATCATTTTGTCAATATTCAAGTAAAAGCAACACAAAGAGAGAATGGAGCAGATCCAATGACCATACCCGACGCTTGTTAATCTCCACTTCCACAAGGTATGCTAGAAGTTTCTCGGTCTCAATGCAAGTCGTTGCAAAGAAGAGAGAACAAAGGCATGAAGAAAGCGAAATTCTAGAAATTCATATGAAGGCAAGACATCCGTGAATATTACCCGAGACAATTGTGCCGAGTCATCCGATTCGGGGTAAAGGAGCAATTTGAATCATTGAAATTGTAGTTAGATTTTTTGTAATCATCTTGAGCAAACTTGATTCAAGGCCGTTTTCAACATAATAAATATTAGCTTACCTGTCTCCTAATAAATGGTGGTAGAAATTCAAATAAAGCGAAGCCCATGGTGAAAGCCGAGAAGATATTGTGTCAACAACAACACCTTGTCTAAGCAAACCATGAATTTCCGAGATACAAAAAGTTTTAATGGACTAAGGTTTCATCCTCTATCATATTCATAGGATAGGAGACAAAAAAATGCTAACAAGTAACAATAATGTCAAAGTAAATTCATTTTTCGAATCTTCATGACCTCCAATGGCTTGAAAAACATATTACCTTTAAGAGTGCATAAACTTCAAGAATGCTCTCAATCGGACCTTCCGCGGGAGGATTACTCCATGATATTTGTGCGAAAAAACATAGGGATGTGATTCTAGATCTAAAAAAACTCAGAATTAATTGAAGAATAAATAGAGGTAATTCAGATAATTCAAACCTTGCTCGGCTCTAGCCTGAATTGCATCAGAAATCTGTCTGGTAATGTCAAAAAGTGTACTTTATAAATTGAGCCACATTTGGGAAAAAGAGAGGAACAGATGTCAATTGTGAAAAACACGAGGTGTAGTGTAAATTGGGATGGATAAAAGCCTGAAACTAAAGCGTGTTTTCTCTTATTAATTTTGACTTAGAAACAAAGCAATGAAAATGAAGTCTCAAACTCTCGATTTGTCTGAGAAAATTTTCCCAGGCACAAATTATCATTTGGTAGGATAGTTAGGATTCAAGTCTTATGGATCTTAAGTACAGACATTGCCACAATTTTCATGAACCATAAAGCTACTGAGGCAGAAGAAAAACCAATTAATAGAATAAATACTATTAGTTGGCAGCCAATGTACTACAAATGTCAAAGGAAAATAGCATGTGTAGCTAATATATTAATTAAAAATCATGCAAGATACAATAGTTCAAAAGCAGCAGGAGTAATTACCTCATCATCCGCATTATCAAGAAGCTCGCTATGGTCGGAAACAGAAACTAAAAATGGGTCAACTCGATAAATAATCACAGAGGTGGGCATCCCGTAAAAATTAGAACTTCCCTAAAAATTAAAGTATTAGAGTGCAAGCTGTTAGGAACTTCCTAGATAAATGGTCCCTTCAAGGATGATCACGATTCCAAAGGGTGGTAGCAAATCTGAAAGATAAGGAGAATGCACGGTGCAACCTTCAATACATTTGGGTTTTCTAACTCAATTTGTGAAGAATTGATTCTTGCAAGATAAATTGCAACTCAACTACTTTTTCAGACTACTAAAAATTAGTCTCACATTTATCCATTGTAAAATAATCTATCAAAGATGGAAGCTTTCCTCTTTGGATAAAATTGCTTTATGGAGGAAGATTTAAGACCAATGCCAACGCCGCGCCTCGCTTTGAGGGTAAGGAAACCATATTATCCATTATAATTACAAAGAAATAAAGGTGTGACAGAAATGGTACATGACTGTGATCTCAACAACATTTGCATATTGTGCATCTTTCTCCATTACCCTCAAACATCGTTTTGGACAAATAACAAATTTTGCATGCATTAGAAAAGGGGGGCGGAAAAAAACTTCAATAACTTCCAATCAAGTTTACTCTATCAAGTCTTACAATTCAATGTAAGCCTCTAAGGTCAAATTTTAAAAGACTTGATATGAAAATCCTTGTTATTCTATATTTCTTGCTTTTGTTCTTTCATTTTTGTATTGAGGGACAGATGGGGATGGGGGGAAGTGTTAACAAATGTCAACAGAAAAGAGACATGGGAAGAAAAATTTGGTAACCAGATGTTTAACTTACCATGCGAAGAGAACCTAGGGTAGATGCATTATCTGTTGTCATTGTGGAAGGAACAACTATTGGTGGGAGTTGCATACTTGATGGGGATACAGTTTCAACAGGGTTGGCCCTCTCCTTGACGTCCTCACCGACATTTGAAGCAACAACTAACTGAGACACCTTAGCCTCCTAAAAGAAACAAAAATCAAATACATGATATCACCGATAATGACGCATGATTCAAGCAAAGATATGTGAAAACATTTTATATACTTCAGAAATTTTGTGGCCCTAATTGATCCAATGATACTATCATATATTTTATTGTTGGTAAAAATATAGGTATACATGTTTTTATAAAAATTATCGGTATTATGCATGAATGCGTAGTCATATGAAACATTCTCCAAAAGATTTGAGGTTGATATGTAGGAATAGAAGAGCAAAAACAAAGCTAAGCAAGAAAATCGAATCGGATCGTTGCAAAACATTATCTTTATCTCCATACCAAGCCCTCCTCTCCAGCTGTAATTATCAATGTCATAGAAATACAATCATTAAAAAATACCTCGGTTGTGATGCGTGATGCAGCAATTCTTTTTGCTTCAGCAAGCACCTGAATATAATACCCGAATTCAGTGGCTGATTCAGAAAATTCTTTAGTGACGACAATATAACAAACAATGAGACTAAATATGTTGTTTTCTCTTGTAGTCTCTAAAATCAAACCAAAAAAAATACAAATTAAAGAAGATGAATAATAGAATGCAGCAGCAGAAATAGTTCACTCAACATAATACACATACCACTAAAATACCGATCCTTTAATTCTTCTACAGTTCGAGATGACGGAAACCTATCAGCTATAACAATAAATCGGAGTTGAAATCTCTCACATAAGACAAACAGTTGATTTGTTTCCTCCTTGGTCCATTTCTACATGTACATAATAATTTCATGGAAGAGAGAAACGCATTAAACCCTTCATATCAGAGGTAGATGTACAAATACAAGTAGAATGTTAATGTGTTTCGCTTTCCAACTCTAAAATAACACGTAACTACGTGATTGTCTTTGAAGGGTGAGCAAATTTATAAAATGGAAGGTACAATCAAGTGTACAAAAGATTCAAATTGCAAAGTGATGCTAGGTTCGGGATATATGAGATCCTTCCAAATAGATCGCAAAATCTCCCCATTGTTTACAAACTAACTTGATCATTAACGAAATATAAATGACTTACCAACTAGAAAATAAACAATTTTGATGTTATATACACAAAAAGGACTTTCAATGTACATTCTATTCTAGTGACACGGGTTATTGAAGACATCTGCAACATCAACATGACACAAAGATGTAAACTCGGTTCTTGATAGCATTAAATTCGGTTTCATGCAAGTGTATAAATGCGATCTAGACATGATACCTACAGGATCTCGCTAAATATTTCACATATCTCTCATCGAGTGTATTTTGTTATGCCAACAGATCGCATCACAGAAGTAAACAAAATCATGTAAGTAGAAGATATACACTAGAATCAAGCGACAAATGCAGAGCGGGCATGAAGGTATAAATCGAACTCGCATTTACCTTGTCATACTTGGCAAAAGAATAGTCCTCGTTGGTGGAATGCCATTATGAATTTACGAATCTTTGTGCGTGCTCGCTCTTTCTCTTCTGGTCCATCAAGATCACCAATATTGTCGTGATATTCCTGAACCATAGAAAAATAATTCCAACATATCAGAGCTTATACTATTTCTTTGCTCAACATACATGATTTCTATGAGTGATCGACTGAATGATAGTGTATTCAAGCACAACATAAGCAGGTATGCTAGGCTTGGTCCATTAAAGAAAAGGGAATATTGCCAAAATTTAAGTAAAACCTAAGGACATTTATATCTGCAGCCATAACACTATTAAGGAACAACCAAGTTCACTGCACTCTACTTAAATTTCAATATTTTGGTTGGAAGGAACTAATATATCATTTACGTGTCGCAAGGTAATCAATCAAAGCATTGAATCCAATTACAAATTTAACAGAGTAAAAAACTGAAGCACGCAAAAAAGCAAAATATACTCACAATGAAGGTATCATTAAAAGAAGCAAAGATGCGAGCAACACCAAAAACGTGTTCGCCATCTTTGACAGCAGGACCAAGAGTCACATTTTCTTCCTTTGGCTCCTTAACCTTTCTCTTCGACTACATATAAGAACATGAGAAACTTTCAGATCTTTGAAAAATTCACATAAATATACAGATCTTGAGATAAACAAAATAGAGAATAGTGGGAGTAGACAATAATATTTGATTAGGAACTCCTAATCTTTACAATAATCTTAAACCCTAAATCCCAAATTAAATTTTAAAACCCCATAAACCCTAAATCCTTCACCTAAAATTCATACAATCGATAAAAAGCAAACACATGTAATAAACCCTAGAGAGACCGGAGAGAGCGGTGAGAGAGAGCTAGAGAGGAGGAAGAGGGGAACAGAGTGTACCTGAAGTCAATGATGAGTTAGCAAGGAGGAGGAACGAAAACAATAATACCTCTTTGGGAGGTGAGAAGTCGAATGAATGGAGAAATTTGGATTTGATTTAGGGATTAGAGAAAGGTGAGGTTAGGGTTTCGTCGAAGTTGAGGAGAATGATGGAGCAGAGGAGCACGACGGTGGGGAGTGTGGGTGGAGGTGAGGTGGTGGTGATTGAGAGTGAGGAGGGAGGCGGAGGCGAGCAGGAGGCGGAGCGAGAGGCGAGGAGGAGGAGGAGAGCGAGAGCGTGAGGAGGAGAGAGCGAGAGCGTGAGGAGAGAGCATCAGGCTCATTTTCTGATTTTAGGATAGGATCAGATTCATTTTATTTTTATTAATGGGTTGCCACGGACTTGCCACGGCATCTCCGTGGCAAATTTCTGTCCTTTCACATGTCCGTGGCAAACCCGTGGCAAACATCAGCGGGAAATTTCGCGCTCTTATTTTTACACATTCCGTCGCAAATCCGTGGCAAATTACTGACGGAATAAGCTCCGTGGCAATTGCTGGTGGCTAAAACAAGCTTTTCTTGTAGTGACACTTACCTGCTTAACAAATAAAACCACACATACCTACCATCATACATGTAACCCATGAAAAACCATGCTTAACCATCCTCATCTACCAAATTTAACTACTTCGATGAACAACCTCATACATATACCTATGGTATTATACCCATACATGTTTAATGCACCATTGAAACAAGGTTTCACGCTTTAATCGGCTTATAAAGTCGATATTGTGATTATAAAGAGGGATTCGATGAACAACCTCATACATATACCTTTGATATTATACCCATACATGTTTAATGCACCATTGAAACAAGGTTTCACGCTTTAATCGGCTAATAAAGTCGATATTGTGATAATTAGAAAGAGGGATTAGCCAAATCAAATGAAAACCAAGCCAAGAGCCCCCTTCAAAAAACGGTCCAATGTTTTACTGAAGCTGAGAAGTTCAATGTTGTTTTGTTTCCCGACATTGGATTTTAATAGTTGTGCCACATATAAAATCGACAACGAACACAGGTTTTGAGGAGGCCCTCCTTCCTGAGACTTTTTCCAATGAGTTTTGGCTCAGGGAGGTTTTGAGGAGGCCCTCCCCCTTTCCATTGTAACGGTTGGGCCTTGTGCTCCCTTTCAATGAATTATTGCTTATCTAAATCCATGTTTGGTTCGTCCCCATGTTTGGAAGCCAACATTTAGCATACTACTTAAGAACTCTATTTTTGGTTAAATGCTTTTATACTCTTGTTAACTGTTAGGAAGCTAATAGCTAAGAAAATATGAAGAATTAAGCAGTGTAACAGTAAAAGACACTAAACTAAACTAACAAAACAAAGATACTTTTTCGTTGATTTGGGTGTCTTGACAAGTGTCTTAAGAAGATTACATATAGGGTCCGTTTGGATAAATAGTTTAATTAAACACTTGTGGCATAAACGCTTTCATATAAGTGTTTATGCATAAGTTGTTTATATAATAAAGAATGAAATAATGTTAAACTATTTTTCCATAAGCCATAAGCTATCATTTGGAGCTTATGGGGATTAGCTGAAAACAACTTTTGAACATGTTATAAGTTTTTTCCATAAGCTCTCCCAAACAGTTTCACAAGTGCTTATGTCAATAGATAAACTTAAATAAGCCGATCCAAACGGACTCATAGTAGCTACTAATAAATTATTTAATAAAAGGCCTAAGGGATAAAATCCCAACTACAAAATAAAAGTCTTACTACTCGTAGGCCTTGGTGTGTTGTCAGTGTTTGTGTGTAGAATTATCAAGTTGCTATGGGATGTGGAGAGGGGTTGAAGTCAAGTGGGACCCTCCACGGTCCGGGAGGAGTTGCCTTAACTGTGGTGGAGCTATGAAGGCTTCAGAAAAGTTTGCACATTGTGGTGGCTTAATGAGGAATTCATATGGTCTGTGACTTTCAGGTTTTTCTAAGCAGATTGAATATTGTGAGCCGCTGGTTGCTGAGCTTTAGGGAGTTCTCATTAGTTTGCAGCTTTGTCGTCCTAGAGGCTGGGGTAAAGTGATTGTTCAAATTGATGCCAATGATGTGTGTGATGTTATCCTTGGTTTGGAGACTGGTCACCTTTTAGGGTAGAGTATCGTTCGAGAAATTTGCAAGCTTATCAATTTTGTGCATATTTTCAGGGAGACTAATTGTTGCACATGTGAATTGGCTAATATTACGTGTCATCAAGTAGAATATTTGATTATTTTTGAGTTTGTGGCTTAGCCTCATTAAAGAACAAAAAAAAGTCCTAGTAACTAAAATACTAAGACTAAAATATTCGGATTAAACTCTCTATAATTAACATTTATTATTATTTTTTATAACGTTTTATATTTAATAATAATGTTGGGGAGTTTGGGGAATACCAAGAGGAACAACGAGCTAGCGCCAGACCACCAAAGATTTGAATGTCACATCTTCACTCAAAATTTTAAGACATCAGACATATGAGTCTTTCTCTTATATCTCTTCATTTAACTTATTTCCAACCCATGTGAGGCTAACCATTGAGACTTAAATTCCCAACTAATAGTAATAAACTGAAAATACTTATTTTTACATGCTAGTATTGAATATAAACATTGCAAATAAATACATAGTAAAAAATTACTCCCTAAAGCACATCAAAATTTTGCTTCATGGAGTCAAAAAGGGAATCAGATCTATGCAGTCTCCAATATTGTGCATTCCTGCATGCATACCATACATCTCGACTGTTCAGTTTAGATCGAACGGTTTATATTTTTAACATTAAAATAGATATAAAATATATTGAATGAATACATGACTGCACAGTATTCTGAATGCACCGAATCTTGATCCATCAAAAACTTAACACGAGACAATCATCCACAACTGCTTTCTCTCTCTAGAAGCTGAGAGTCAAACCCACAAGTCTTGACCAATTCCACGGTCAAACATGGATCTTCATTCATCACCTTCTCAGAACCATCATCCCCAAGACTTTTGTTGCTCACTACAAAATAATACAATCCTTCAATCATCTCTCAATATAAATATATTCACACAAACCCATACTTTTCTTCATAATAATAACCATCCCAATTCATGAGGAATTCTTTCACTCACATGTTAGAAAACAACAACAATAACATGGATGTTCATGAATGGGGAACTTCTGAACTTAATGATGATAATCACAAATTCAAGTCTCTTCAACTTCCTTCACCTATTTCTCCTTCTTCTTACTTACCTTTTTCAAATAGTTTCAGCCCAACTGAGTTCTTAATCTCACCTTTGTTTCTTTCTTCTCCAAATGTGAGTTTTTAGCTCTTTAATGCATTTTTTGGTTAATTAATAGGTGAAAGTTTACATTTTTGGACATTACTAATTGTGGGGTTTTGTTTCTTTTTAGGCTTTTGCTGGTCAAAGCTTTAATTGGAAGAATAGTTCACAAGAGGATCAACAACATGACAAGGAAGAAATTGAGAAAAATTACTCTGATTTTTCTTTCCCAACACAAACAAAGTCTGCTTCTGATTTTTCAAACATGTTTCAACTGGTAAGCACAAGCACCATTTTTGCTTCTTTTGTTTTTACTTCAATAATTACTTCTTTGCTATGAGGTACAAACACCGACACCGGACACGACACGGACACAGACAGAAACGTAGACACTGATTTTATTTTGAACTTTTTTGAAAAATATAAGTAATTGAAGTTTTAGTGTCGGACACCGGGACACGTCTTCAACCGGAGGTGTCTATGCTATATAGCTTCTTTGGTCCTATTTATAGAAATTTTTTGCTACTCAATAAACCTAAACTGCAACTTTTTTCTAACAAATAGGGCCAGAGAGAGTATCATGTTGTGTGTGCCTTCTTTATCATTTATTTGATCATGGAGTATACTTAGGGGCTAATTCTTGTTTTTGATGCTTTTATAACATACTTAGACATTTTTGTTTGTTTGTTAGCTTCTGCTTTATGGCTTGTGTTGTCACTTTATTGTTTACTTGTTTTTTATGGCCCTTTGAATTGTCTTCCTTATTTTTGTTGCTATATATATAAAAAGTATAAACATGTTTTGAATAGTTCAACTTCAAAGTTCAAACAAGGTTCAAAACTTGACTAGCATATTCTAAGTCTTGGTTGAAACTTTGAAAGCATGTCAATGTATATTCCTATGGTTTTATAAGAAATAGACTTTATCATAATGATTATCATACACTTTTCATTTGTGTTCTGAATACTTGTTCTACTTGAATAGCAGGAACCAATTAAGAAACAAGACATATGGAAATTCAGTGAACCTACAAATCAAACTGATTCAGCAGCAAAATCTGAATTCCAATCAACTCAGAGCTTCTCATCCGAAATAGCACCAAGAAAATCAGAAACACATAGTAACTCAGTTCCTGGATCTGGTTATTTTAACTATACTAATGCATCTCAGTCTGTTAGAGAACAAAAGAGATCAGAAGATGGGTTCAACTGGAGAAAATATGGACAGAAACAAGTGAAAGGAAGCGAAAATCCGCGTAGTTATTACAAGTGCACACATCCAAATTGCTCAATGAAGAAGAAAGTTGAGAGGTCTTTAGTGGATGGACAAATCACTGAAATTGTTTATAAGGGAAATCATAATCACCCTAAGCCTCAATCTACTAGAAGAACAGGCTCTCAACCTTCTTCGTCGTGCACTAACTCGGGGATTTCCGATCAATCAGTTGTGACTCTAGGGAATCCCCACACTATCTCTATTCAAGAAGATTCTTCAACTTCTGTTGGAGAGGAAGAATTTGAGCAAACATCACATACTAGTTATTCTGGAGGCGATGAAGACGCCCTCGGGCCGGAGGCGAAAAGATGGTAAGATTCGCAAATCATGTTATTCTAGTGGCCTGATTCATGATTTTGGAATGAAATTGAATGGTGCAATTAGTTTAACTGAAACTGATTTTGATTCTTATTTTTTGCAGGAAGGGAGATAATGAAAATGATGGCTATTCTGTCCAAGGGAGTAGAACTGTTAAAGAACCTAGAGTTGTAGTTCAAACTACAAGTGAAATTGATATACTTGATGATGGCTATAGGTGGAGGAAATATGGACAGAAAGTAGTTAAAGGAAATCCAAATGCAAGGTAATTATTTGATGGAAACAAAGACCCTTTAATCAATGATTCTAACCTATGAAGCACCAACATAGACACCAGACATGTAGACACCGGTTTTAATTTGAAAAATGAAAGTAATTGAAGTGTCTGTGCTGGTGCCTGACATGACACGTGTTGGACACTGGACAGGTCTTAAACCTGAGGTGTCGGTGCTACCGAGGTTCTAACTGTAAATAATAGTACAATTCTATTTGTTACCAACACCATAACTTAACTCATTTGTTAAAAATCTGCAGGAGCTATTACAAATGCACGGCGCCCGGTTGTTCTGTGAGGAAACACGTTGAGCGAGCTGCACATGATATCAAAGCTGTGATTACAACTTATGAAGGGAAACATAACCATGATGTACCTTCTGGACGTGGCAAAGCAGGTTATAACACGAACAGAAATTCTCAGAACAACAACAATGTACGGCGGGCGCCTATAAGGCCCTCAGCGGTGAACTGTTATTCTAACTCATCCAGTTTAACAAATTCACTTTATAAAGCCAGGCTTCCAACAAATGGAAATCAAGAGTCATTTTCACAGGACATGTTGCAGGGTCCTGGAAATTTCGGGTATTCAGATCTTGGAAGATCAATTGGTTCATTTACCAATCATGAACAATGCTCAGATGATAAGGATGAGAGGGAGGATGACTAGCTCCTTCGATCATTTCTGTCGAAGGACTTTTAAATTTGGGACCACGACATGTTTTTTGTATAGCGTTTAGCATTTTAGTTATGCTATCCATAGCAGAATAGAAATAACGGGACTCCAGTGCACGAAGCTCCCACCAGGTGGAGTATGAAGAGGGTAGAAAGTACAAACAAAGAATCGTGAATTTAATTGTTTACTTAAGTGACATTAGTGACTAGCACTACAATCATAGTGAAAGAAAATAGCTGTAATACCTGTTTGTCAAGCTTGACAACAAGGTTCTTTGATTTCAACTTTCAACATATCATAGGAGATACAAAAAATGAGCTGACTGATGAATTATGTTATTCTTTTGTTGTATTTATAAGAAAAATGTTTCTTTTGAAGAGTCTTACAATAGTTAATTACTTGATTACACATGTGCTTGTGCATCTGATCAGTCACTATTGAATAATTCGTTGCCCTATGTATTTTTTTTTTCTGCCAAGCTGCTCAATAAACATTTTCAAGTTGAAAAAATTGGATTTTATTTGTATTTGTATAGGAAATCAATATTAGATTTCACTGTAACATACATAGCTAGAGGGGGAGGTGAATACCTGACTCCCTTTTCAACATTAATATACAGATGAATGTGATTTGCACAAAAATTAAATTAAATTATGAAACAATATTTAGAAGATTTTGTGGAAGTTCAGAATCTTCAGATATAAGATTGAGTTGACAGTTTGTAGCCTGAAATGAGAGCTGATACTGCAAGACACAAGAAGGCAAAAATAGACATGCTAATGGCTGCAGATGAAGTGTCTGTAAATATGTTGTCTGCTCCTTCTCTCATTCTGTTTGTTATTGGAATTGCTGAAGATGCTGATGATAACAAAAGATATGCAATGATCTGCAACAAAAAAAAAACATAGCCAATCAAGTTCAATTCAAGTTGCTACTACTACGCTGGTCCTATTTATAAGATAAATTTGTAAGTTTAAGTTCATTGAATAACTGATGTATCTTGTCTGAATAATTTCATAGTCTTACAAAAGCAAACATAACATGATTGAAACCTAGTCATAAAGATTGTGAATAAACAATTTGTCTAAAGCTTTGACATATTCAAAATGAAGACTTTACATTATATGACAGTCAAATAAGTGGATTGTTTAACTTATCTAATACAAAAAATCAAGTCAAATGAACTTTCACCTCATTAGGAAAACACTCTTTAACTATTGATTGCTTGAAGTTAGATGAGGTTTAATTTCCACTTCTTCCTTAGAGGTAACTTCAAAGACAAGTATAAAGTTTCCAATCCGGCCTCTTCAATCTTGGTTATAGCTCAAGATGCCTCAACCAGAGAGGCTAAAGCCAAGTCTTCCATGACTGTTAAGAACAACAAACTCATGCAATAGGACGTGGGAAATATGTAAGGATTCAGTGCACATCCCACTAGATCCAACGGTGGTTGGTCTAGTTGGTAAGGATTCAGCTCATATCCCACAAGGACGTTGGTTCGAATTCGCTGTCGATATGAGGACCTCGTTGATGGCCTGACGGGTAATATGTAAGTGCAACCTTAAAGCTTTTTTTTGACCACCCAACTCGCCTAAACTTTTGGTAACAAAAAATAAATAAAGAAAATATAAGTGTCTTAACACTTGTGCAATCCTTATTTAACTCATGTTTAAACAAAGTAGGATTTTGTCACTTGTATTTCTATTGGAACACCAACAACTGGAATCCCTAAACAGATTGATTTACAGACAATTGAATTCAATTTCCACTCAGTTTGATTCATCACTCTCTCACTAGCAAGAGAATCAAATTCATATTAAAAAAAATGTAATAACACCATAGAAATCAATTATGTGATGATCATAGAAAAAATGAATGGCAAACAAACCTGATCACCAAAGAAATCAATCATAGCTGCCAATCTAGGCTTAATCAGCTGTTTCCCAGTAGAAAGTTCATGAACTTGACGAAACACTTGAACTCCACTATACAAACTTGACAATATAGCAATTGCCAGCAAATACCTACAATTCTCCAAAATAAATATTCAAAAAAATCAAATTTTGATCCAAACCCATTAATCTTCACTCAAAATTAATAAAAGGGTATCAAGATTATTTTACCTATACTCTTCATATTTATCAAACTCTCTCCAATCGCCATGCTGGTTACTTGCCATTGCAATGAAAGAAATCAACGAGAAAAGCAGTGCGATCCCTCTCAATCCTAACGATCCTCTCTTTATCATATCCTCCCTCTTCCACCGCCGCAAGATTCCGGTGATTCCGCCGGTGTGGTCCCCACCGGATGCAGGTGGCGCAGTTGGCGGAGTCTGAACTTGTATCTTAGGAGGAGATGAATTTTCTTCGATGTTTGACATCTTATGAATCTGGTTTTTTTTCTTTTTTTTAATTTTTCTTCGTAATATAGTGTTCGAATTGGTAGTAGGTTATGGATTGGAAAAATGAATGAGAAGAAGAAACCAGAGTTTGTTGCGTCGTGTTTTTTTCTTTAATTTGTTGAGGTGGCAATGTTTGGTAAAATCGTTATGGAAGTTATGGAGTGAATGTCAAGAAGAGATGATGTGGCGTGAGTGTATTGGTTGGAAGAGTTTGAAGTAAGACAAAAGCCTTGCCAGCTACTAAAGCGTTGTATTTTATTTTGTAATCTTTGATGACAAACAAATCCGAGAATGGCCTAGAAGACAAATGAGATAAGTACTCCTTAGAATAAGACTTTGGGAGTTTCTCCTTTCTTGTAAGTGTAACACTCCACCACATTCCTCACAACTTTTCCAAATTTTTTGAAAAACCCAAAATGCCCCCAGCTACTAAAAACATTAATTCTCTCTCTTTCCTTTCCTTTCCTTACCCTCATTCCTTCCTCCCTTCTTCCATCATTAGACCACAATTCTCCACCACCAGAAAAGTCATCGAAGCCACATCCACGGTCGAAGGGAACCGATTCACACCTGTTTAAAATAACATGACCATGTCATGTTAGTTTATCTCACCCATTCATTTGTTTTAGTGGGATTTTAATGGTCAGGATTAAAAATTGAAAAACCCAACACAAATGAATGAGTGAGATAAACTAACATGATATGGTAAACGTTATTCGAGCGAGAGAGGAATCCGTTCCTACGGTGGAAAATGAGGCTAGAAAACCAGAAATTGGTTGCAATGTTGTCGCGTGGCCGACTTGGTTGATGTCATGGGTGTTAATCGATGGAACTCATTTTTATAACTCAATCCTTAAAAATTGTCATTGGAGCTTAAGGGGTTGGACAGAATATATATCTAATTTCGTCTTGGACAATTTTTGTTGTCTAATTTAGTTGCCGAGAATAATTAATACCCAACTAAGTCCCCCTTTTTTTTTTAATATTCCAACTAAATCCCTTTTATTTATTAATTAATAGGGAAACGTTCGTCCCTCTATTAGATTTTGCTTCAATTTTATGGTCTTTTGTGCAAATTTTTTGATGAGTCACGTTAGATCCATGTCACTGCAACACCGACAACCACATCGCCACCCCTGTCATCTCTCCGGCCGACACGTCTTGGCGGCACCACTCCCTAATGATGTGATTTTAAAGCATTTCAGTTTCAAGTGATTTGATTCAATTAGTCTGAGTTTTTCAATGCCCACCGTGACATTAGGTCATTACCTTTCTTCCCATTGTATTTTCACTTTTCTGTACATAACTAATATGGTTGGAAATAAAGGTGAAAAGAAAACCAGCTTGTACATAACTAAAATTTTGCACTTATCAGTAGTACATATCTAACTAGTACTATTTGTACTGTTTTCTATTTTGTATTGAAACACTTGGATATATAATGTTCCATCTTATTTTGTTCTTCCATTTCATTCATCTAGTTTGTTTTCTCAACCAATCTTGATGTCTTCAATGATTTTAGCTCATCCATCAACTGCATCAAATTGTTGTAAGAGGTTCCACCCTCTTCAACACTCTTCTTTGCAGCATCACCAAGTTCTCTTGCTCTCCTCCTCATTTCTATGCTCTCTTCTTCCTTTCCCATCAAAACTACCAAATCCTTTGCAATCTCTTCCCTTCTCACCACTTCATCATTCTCCCCCACACTTGACCAAAACTTGTTCACTTTTGATCCAACTGAAACTCCAATTTTCAACACATCAACCAAAAGCTTCTCATTGTAAAATTGCTCAGCAAACATACACTACAAGAATAACTCAAATTAGAAGGCATAACTTTCTGGCGGATTTTAATCCCCCAGAAATGTTCTGGCGGATTTTTGTAGTTTTTGGGGGATTTATTCCACCGGAAACTTTGTGGCGGATTATTAACATTTTTGGCGGAATTTAGAGTGTTTTTGGCGGATTAGAAAGAGGAAGAAAAGCTGTCAAAAAAAAAAAAACGAATCCGCCGGAAAGGACACCATAATCCGCCGAAAACGTCACTGAAAATTAGGCGGGCAGTTTGAAATTCAAAATCCGCCGAAAATTACACCATAATCCGCCGAAAATGACCACATAGATCTACGCGTAGGGCTGTTCATGGTGCAGTTCACAAGGAGAAGCGCACCAAAAATCGAATCAATTGTTTAAACGATTCGAGTGAAGCTGAATCAATCATTTTAGTGATTTGTCGAATCGAATCGAATCGTCTTAATAGTTCGGTTCGGTGATTCGAACCAGCCAATTTAAATTTCGAACTATTTTTTTGAACTGTTGTTATCGAATTGTCCAAACTGTTAAGCCCGAACTGTTATCCAAACTACGTAGAATGTTTTTTTTTTCTAAATAGTAATAGTCTTTTGCACTTTATAATGAACTTTTTGTAAACAGTTTTGTCGGAACTTTTGGTACCCGAACCGAACCGATAACCAAACATTTTATAAGAGTTTTTTTTACTGAGCTCCTAAATTAAGTGTTTTTCATATCAAGTTGCGTTAATCTGTTTTTTCATTATTGGTGATTTGATTAATATTTATTTGTGGCTCTCTTATAAGATCATTTTGAAATCCTAAAAAAAATAGCACTTTGTGAAGATATGGTGATGCAGCGTAAAGCATAATTTAAAGTTAAGTTAATATTTTTATAAATCAATTTAGGCTCTCATAGAATAATCTGGAATTGAATAAATGTATGAAATGGCTTTTCTGCACTCCAAAAATCGACGAGAAACATTTTTAAAAATAATCTTTCAGCAAAAGAAAAAACAAACTATTCATATAAAAACCTTTTTGCAACTTCCACATTTTTAAAATTAATCTCGAGTTATTTACATTTGAAATTTTATTGTTTTTTATAAATAATGAGAAACCTTATTAAAGCAATGTTGACTTTTCAAACCCATTTTTAATATATCGTTCAACTTTTATTTATTTTTGTTTTCACTTCCAATTTCAAACCAGCGCAATCCAGTTCCGTGAAGAAACAAATGGCTTCTTTAGTATACATCTTATCAATTTGTTGTTCCGTAACCCAACAGATTCGATTTGGTTCAATAATCGAACTAAGTTTACTGATTCGATTATGAATTGTGATTAAAATGTCGATTCGATTCATGGCTCGTTATGAAAAGTTCAGTTTTTTATAGTTCAGTTCAGTTCGGTTTTTTAGTTCTTTTGAACAGGCCTATCTACGCGTACATATCCGCCGAAAATCACGCTTCGTTTTACGCGTACATATCCGCCGAAAATAACACTAATCCGCCGGAAATGACTGTTGTGCACAACGGCTATTTTCCCCTTACGTTATTTAATCCGATTCTCACTCATTTCACACCATTTTCACTCTTCTCAATTTTCATCTTCACACATTCCATTCTCCACTCTCTTAAACTTCCCTTCAAATTTCTTCACTCAATATTCTATAAAACTTCTCCTCTCTGAAACTTCTTCTCTCTCAAACTTCTGAAGGTATGTTTTACTTTATACTTTGTTTTAATTTATACTTTTTTTTAAACTATTAGTTACTAATTGTGGTATTGTTTGCTTAGGAGTTGTTAGAGTTTGGTGACATCTGCTTGTTTGTTCAAAGGACTCCAATTTAACATCAAGTCAGAGACTTCTCAGCACCACCGGTTAGTTATTGAAGTTATTAGTTGTGCTTAAACGTATTTGATGTTATTAGTTAGAATTTGTTCAATAATTAAATATGAGTTTTTTAATTTAAATATGCTATTTATATTTTTAATTTAAATTTATTTATTTTTAAAAAACATTTTATTTGGTTATCACTATTTGAGTTTTTTAATTTAAATATGTTATTTATATTTTTTTTTAAATTTATTTAATTTTAAAAAACGTTTATATAAATTTTTTAAAATGTTTTTAATTTTTTTTTTAAAAAAAGTATTTTTCGGCGAAAATTAGGGTATTTGCGGCGGATTTTTTAAAAAAATAAAATAAAATTTTTTTTTGGCGGAAATTAGGGTATTTGCGGCAGATTTTTTAAAAAAAAATTATTTTTTTGCGGAAATTAGAATATTTGCGGCGGATTTTTTTAAAAAAAAAAATATTTTTGGCGGAAAAATCCCCCAAAAAGTCCAAAATTCCGCTGGAAAGTACCAACCACAGTGAGTTACAATTCCTCCTGTGGAAGGGTGGTTCAATATAAGAAGCTGTGGTGCCCAGTTCCATATGATATACCCTTTGTTGATTTCTTTCATCTTTTGTTCAAAGTCCTTCAAGAAACTAAGTTCATATAATTCATTTTCATATTCTCCATCTTTTTTCCTAACAACCCAGATGAAATTATGACCTGAATTTTCAAGTCCCTGTGCTATTTCAACAAGCTGAGATTGAGGGAGCCTTGTCAAGCTTCCAAAACTTACATACAACACAGACTCATCTGGCTTTGAGTTAAGCCAATTTATCACTTCTTCTGACCCTTTTGGAAGGTCTTCATTGTTGTTAACCCATGCTGAAACTGGTCCTATACTCCAAGCTTTGATTCCCATTGTGGTCTTGTAAAGTTGCTCATAATCACTTTCAAGTTCATGAAAGCTATTGTAAAGTGTTCCATAGCTTCTGCTTTCTGATTCATATATTACATTCAAATAATCTGATAATTCATTCTTAGTCCTCACCCATTCTTCTAGCTGAAGAGAGGTAATCTGAATATCATGTGGAAGACCAGGAATTGAAAACAACTTAGTACTGTCAGAATAATCTGAACTCTCATGAGGTAGGTTATGCTTCCTTATGAAATGAGAAGCACAGCTTGAGAAGTAGCTTGAGCTGTAAAAGTAAAGCCTTGGAATACCAAGTTTTGCAGCTGATTCAACTGTCCAAGGATAAAACATATCTGAGACAATGCAATCTGGTTGAAGCTTCTGAAAAAGAAGCTCAGTTTGATGTTGGAGCATTGATATTCCAAGACTGATTTTACCAAACATTGTTGTGGAAGTGCCATCTTTGATGTTTTCAACTCCATCAGGGAGACCAACTTGTGCAGCAGGGAATTGAATAAGTTGAGTTGTGATGGAATATCCAGAACAACTCAAGTCATTGTCTATGTGTTTTTGGAATGTTGAAGCATTTGCTTGGGTGGTGATGATGGTAACACTAGCACCATGTTTGGCAAATAGCCTTGCTGTGTCTATCATGGGGTTCATATGGCCAGGGGTTAGATGTGGTAAAAAAATTACATTGAGTTTTTGGGATTGAGATTCCATCTTCATGGCAAGTTAAGATCATGAGAGAAATACACTACTCATGTAAGCTTTAACGTTTGTTATCATATATGATATGATATATCCATGCGTTTCTTTATCACTAACGGCTCATATATTAATCATAATAATATAGAAGATATGAGTTACTTATTGTTGCCTGCAGTCGTTTTTCTTATATTATAATATTAAGTTATTATGATAATAAGATAGTAACGTTGGCTTTTATAATATCAGATGCCGTTTGTTTTGATCTTTACCATCATCATCATAATATATAATATTTATACGTTGGTTTTGATATATATAGAGTGTGATACGGAAAAATTCCATAAAAGAGATATATAGTATGCGTGAGTTTTAAAACAAAAGAGATAAACTCAGATAAACCCAGGAATATATCCGAAAAAAATCACTTTCTCTCTTCCAATTAAATATTCCTGGTTTATCTCCCATCACATATCCAATTCGTTCTTGTCAGTTTGGAATCCTCCTTCACTACTGTGATTGAGACGAGACCGGTTGTAGCCTCGGGGGATTTGCACCGTAGAGGCGGATAAATCCTTCAGGGCGCGTCGAAAGACCCCTCCAGTTGTTTATCTAACGTTTACTGTGTTCACAGGTACTCGCTGTTGATGTTGTTCAAAGCTCAGATGACTACACT
This sequence comes from Oxytropis ochrocephala, assembly GCA_020916435.1. Taxonomy (NCBI): domain Eukaryota; kingdom Viridiplantae; phylum Streptophyta; class Magnoliopsida; order Fabales; family Fabaceae; genus Oxytropis; species Oxytropis ochrocephala. Next base: position 17,503,547 of record CM037091.1, read on the forward strand.
TGCATGTTGATCATGATCATCATGTTATGAAATCAACAAAGTTCAAACAATCATCACAGCAATTACAAAAGTAACAACAAGATTAGTGCTCCATTTCAATTATTATTTAATATCTTTTTGTCAAGTACTCTAGCTATCTTCAATGATTTCAGCTCATCTATCAACTGCATCAAATTAATGTGAGAGTGTCCACCTTCCAATATAGTCCTCTTGGCAGCATCAGCAAGCTTTCTTACTCTCATTCTCATTTCTTTCCTCTCTTGTCCATTTCTTTGTTTGTCTTGTTTGATCACTAGGCCGGTTCGTTGATTTGTTTTATACTTTACAATCATTGGAATTAGTTTATTGGTAACTTGTTTTCCAGCCGCCCTAGGAAATGTCTTCTTGTTCTTTTCCTTTAGTACTAGTATTTTACCCGTACATACGCACGGGTGATACTGTATTTGTTATAATTTTCTATGAAGTTATTAATAAATTAAAAGTTGCAAAATGTATGTTTGCTGGTGTTTTTAGCAAACAATCACTAGTTTTCAATATTAAGACTGTGAGATCAAACTAGAAAATCTCTTTGACAATTGCCTTTGTGTTTTGTGTCTTTTAGCGTGCGTAAGAACATAAAATAGTAGGAAGAGATAGTTTGAAAGCAGAATGAAAGTAAGAAAGCAACAAACGTGAAAACAAGTAAAAATTGCATTAAAATGATAGAAAGAAGAAGGTGGTACACCAACACGTACAATATAATCTGATTCACTCTTGTTTCGCTTTGGCTTGGAAGTTGAGTTTCTCAGTGTTTTTGTAAAATGTGGTGACCTCGTTTTCCTATTACAAGGGAGTATTTATACTCTCAGACACAATCGTGGGCAAGCACGATAACCACTTCCTAAAAACTAGGGAAATAACCGCCCACTAGCTTCTTTGCTCTTGCGCGCTCGACCGACTTGTTGTCGAAGGATTTTGGTAAGCATTGGACCCAGTTCTGTCGAACAATTGGGCCCTCTCCTGTCGAAGGTTTCTGGCATTGCTTCGTAGCTTGAAGAACCAAGTCTGTCGAAGTTTACTTGCATTGTCAGCACTTGTACAACTTTGCTGTTGAATTTATGGTATATTGACTTGAACATTGACCTGCAGTTCACAGAATACTATTAAATGTGCAGTCAATACCATTTAAAGCTTAATTTAATGCCCTTGTTGGAATTTTGAGGTAACAATGTAATAAAATAAAAGAAAAAGGAAAAATTCCATAAAAGAAAATATTTCATATTTATTAAAATAGTTGTGTTGCAAAAAGTTTTTTAAAAAAAGTCGGTACTATCTTATAATATAAATAATAGAGTAAAAATAAGGAAAAGTAAAGAAAATGAGGTGTAATAATGGCGGTATCTTCTTATAATAATGACGCTCCCGTTGGCGGGCCTATTGGCGCTCTCGTTGGCGCTTCTGTTGGCTCTTCCATTGGTGCTCTCGTTGCTCGTTGCGTAAAAAGTGGATAGAATTAATTATTGATTTTTTTATGAAAAATAATTTTGAATTTTTTCTAGCGGTATCGTTTATTTTGACTATCAGTAGTAGTTAAATGAATTGAATTTAGTAGTTTTGAGTAAATTAAAGTAAATAATTAAATTCAACATGATTTAATATTAATTTTATTAAGTTTATTTAATTACTGATTTTGTAGAAGAAATAAATTTAAAAATAAAGTGTGTTTTTTAAAAAATTGTCTGCGCGTGCGTCGGTCTGCAGTGAGGAGCGATGGCGACTTTTCTTTGCTTTTGGCACTACTTTGCGCTTCTGTTGGCATGTTGGCGCTTTCGTTGGCGCTCCCGATGCGCTTCTGTTGGCATGTTGGCACTTTCGTTGGCATTGTCGTTGCTGCTCCCGTGTGCCTCCCGAAAAAACTGGAAGAGATTTAATTATTGATTTTTTTAGGAAAAATAGTTTTTAAATATTTACCAGCGGTATCACTTTTTTTTGACAAACAATAGTGGTTAAATTAATTGGGTTTAGTAGTTTGAGTAGATTATATACGTAGTTTAATATTAATTTAATTAATTTTATGTAATTACTAATTTTTTACAAAAAAAATTAATTTTGTAAAAAAGATTTTTGGTAGTGGGTTGTTTGATTATGTTGATAGTAGAGAGAAGTGGAAATAGTGAGAAAGAGGAAAGAGAAAAGAGAAAAGTAGGTTGTAAAGTGAAATAAAAAATTAAAAGATGATGTGAGAGTGAGACCCACGAATAATAAAAGTGAGTGAGAGTAAAAAAGTGAAAGTAGTTTGAAATGACATTTTTATCCCTAGGAGATAAAAGTAAGGAATAATTTGATATTTTTGGTAGTGGGTTGATTGTTAATATTTATAGTAGATTTTTTGGTTTAAGAACAGTTAGATTACGAAAACAAGGTTCAGTCAATCAAAACTTAGGGCCGTTTGTGGTGGTTGCGGGTTTTTAGTTTTGAAAGTCAATTTCAAAACCTAAATATGTTTGTTTAAAATGGTGCAGGATTGGTTTTTTGCTTATTTTCCATCAAAACACGAAACCCAAAAAATAGATTTTCTAATTTCAGTTTTTGTTTTAACCCTAACACGTCATCACCAACCATCACTTCAACAACCACGATTTCGGCCACCGCCAACCACCAGGTCCACCACTCTGGCCACCCGCGACCACCGGCAACCACCATTCCGACCACTGTCAATTTCCACTTTGACCACCATTTCGACCATTGATCACCACTCTGACCACCAACGACCACCACTCCAGTCACCGCCAATCACCATTGCATCCACCGCCAACCACCACTTTGATCACCACTGACCACCATTTTGACTATCAATCACCACTCCAACCACTGCCGACCACCACTCTGGCCACACCCGACCACCTCTCTGGCCACCACCGACCACCGCTTCGTCCACCGCCGACATCCACTACGACCATCGACGATCACTACTCCGGCCACCGTCAGCTACCACTCTGACCACCGCGACCACCACTCCACCACCGCCGACCACCGCTCTGGCCATCGATTCCCACCACTTTGGCCACCGGCAACCATCACTCCAACCACCGTAATCTACTACTTTGATACCTTTTATGTTCATATTTTAAACTATAATTTTGATTTTTGAAAATTTCAAAACAAAAAAGCATCCTAAACGGGGCCTTAGTTATTTAATTACTTCCATACAATAAAACACATAATTTCTTCCACATTGGATTAAATTAAACTCTAAAAAATGGAACACTGTTTATTTCTTCTTATTATTATTACTGGAAAGGGAGTGCGTTAACCCAACACTAGACTTGGTGGGAATAAAGGGATGGATTTGTTATTTAATTTCTCATTTTCTTGAAGAGTTAGCTTACTATACCAATGATATATTTACTTAAAACTTTTTAGCAAATATTATTCATCAAGAAGATATATTTAATGATATATTTACTAATAAGCTGCCTATCATAGGGATCATATGGCCAGGAGTTGGAAATGGAAGGAAAGTTATATTCAGTTGCTGATGAGGTTGTTGAGTCTCCATTGCTTTTCCAATAATCTTTATGAGAGAAATTTCTCTTTGAGATATAGAAACACAGAATGATTTTCAAATTTGTGTCTGAGAGAAATACTATAGGAATAGAACCCTTTCAATGTCTCCTCTTCTTGTTTTTTTCCTTTAGTACTAGTATTTTACCCGTGCATACGCACGAGTGATACTGTATTTGTTATAATTTTCTATAAAGTTATTAATAAGTTAAAAGTTGCAAAATGTAATAAAATAAAAGAAAAAAGAAAAATTCCATAAAAGGCGATATTTCATATTTATTAAAATAGTTGTGTTGCAAAAAGTTTTTTAAAAAAAGTCGGTACTATTTTATAATATAAATAATAGAGTAAAAATAAGGAAAAAAAAAAAGAAAATGAGGTGTAATAATGGCGGTATCTTCTTATAATAATGACGCTCCCGTTGGCGCACCTATTGGCGCTCTCATTGGCGCTTCTGTTGGCTCTTCCATTGGCGCTCTCGTTGCTACTCCCGTAAAAGTGGATAGATTTAATTATTGATTTTTTTTTTTATGAAAAATAATTTTTGAATTTTTTCTAGCGGTATCGCTTATTTGACTATCAGTAGTCGTTAAATGAATTGAATTTAGTAACTTTGAGTAAATTAAAGTAAATAATAAATTCAACATTTGCGTCAAAAAATAAATTCAACATGATTTAATATTAATTTTATTAAGTTTATTTAATTACTGATTTTGTAGAAGAAATAAATTTAAAAATAAAGTGTTTTTTTTTAAAAATTGTCTGCGTGCGTCAGTGCGGCAGGCAGTAGGCAGCTTTTGCTGCTTTTTGGCACTCCCGTTGCGCTCTGTTGGCATGTTGGCGCTTTCGTTGGCGCTCCCGTTGCGCTTCTGTTGGCATGTTGGCGCTTTCGTTGGCATTGTCGTTGCTGCTCCCGTGTGCCTCCCGAAAAAACTAGAAGAGATTTAATATTTGATTTTTTAGGAAAAATAGTTTTTAAATATTTACCAGCGGTATCACTTTTTTTTTTTGACAAACAATAGTGGTTAAATTAATTGGGTTTAGTAGTTTGAGTAGATTATATACATAATTTAATTAATTTTATGTAATTACTAATTTTTTACAAAAAAAATAATTTTGTAAAAAATATTTTTGGTAGTGGGTTGTTTGGTTATGTTGATAGTAGAGAGAAGTGGAAATAGTGAGAAAGAGGAAAGAGAAAAAAGAAAAGTAGGTTGTAAAGTGAAATAAAAAAATTAAAAGATGATGTGAGAGTGAGACCCACGAATAATAAAAGTGAGTGAGAGTAAAAAAGTGAAAGGAATTTGAAATGACATTTTTATCCCTAAGATTGAGATAAAAGTAAGGAATAATTTGGTATTTTTGGTAGTGGGTTGATTGTTAATATTTAGGGTTTTAATTTTGGTACCCCCCACATTGGCCTCCATACCCCCATAAACCAATTTAATACCAAAATACCCCTTTAATTTTCACTTTTTCAAGAAAACTACTGGGTCAATTTTTTGACTCCGGATTTATCTCTTGATGATAAATCCGTAGTCATTTTTTTGATTCCGGATTTATCTTCAAGAGATAAATCCGTAGTCAATTTTTTGACTCCAGATTTATCCTCAAGAGATAAATCCATAAAGGTGAAGTTTATTTCCGGATTTATCTCTTGGTGATAAATCCGTAGTCAAATTTTTAACTCCGGATTTATCCTCAAGAGATAAATCCGTAGTCAATTTTTTTAACTCCGGATTTATCCTCAAGAGATAAATCCGTAGTCAATTTTTTTAACTACGGATTTATCCTCAAGAGATAAATCTGTAGTCAAATTTTTGACTCCGGATTTATCTCAAAGGGATGTTTCCGGAAAAAACAAAAATAGTAACGTTTTTTGTTTTTTAGTAGGGACAAAATTGGAAGTTTGGGATAAAAGGGGGGTATAGGGTCCAAGGGAGGGGGTACAAAAATTAAAACCCTAATATTTATAGTAGATTTTTTGGTTTAAGACCAATTAGATTACGAAAACAAGGTTCAGTCAATCAAAACTTAGGGTCGTTTGTGGTGGTTGCGGGTTTTTAGTTTTGAAAGTCAATTTCAAAACCAAAATATGTTTGTTTAAAATGGTGCAGGATTGGTTTTTTGCTTATTTTCCATCAAAACACGAAACCCAAAAAATAGATTTTCTAATTTGAGTTTTTGTTTTAACCCTAACACGTCATCACATCACTTCAACAACCACCAACCACGATTTCGGCCACCGCCAACCACCACTCTGGCCACCCGCGACCACCGGCAACCACCATTCCGACCACTGTCAACTTCCACTTTGACCACCATTTCGACCATTGATCACCACTCTGACCACCACTCCAGTCACCGCCAATCACCATTGCATCCACCGCCAACCACCACTTTGATCACCACTGACCACCATTTTGACTATCAAACCACCGCCGACCATCACTCTGGCCACACCCGACCACCTCTCTGGCCACCACCGACCACCGCTCCGTCCACCGCCGACATCCACTACGACCATCGACGATCACTACTCCGGCCACCGTCGGCTACCACTCTGACCACCGCTACCACCACTCCACCACCGTCGACCACCGCTCTGGCCATCGATTTCCACCACTTCGGCCACCGGCAACCATCACTCCGACCACCGTAATCTACTACTTTGATACCTTTTATGTTCATATTTTAAACTATAATTTTGATTTTTGAAAATTTCAAAACAAAAAAGCATCCTAAACAGGGCCTTAGTTATTTAATTACTTCCGTACAATAAAACACATAATTTCTTCCACATTGGATTAAATTAAACTCTAAAAAATGGAACACTGTTTATTTCTTCTTCTTATTATTACTGGAAAGGGAGTGCGTTAACCCAACACTAGACTTGGTGGGAATAAAGGGATGGATTTGTTATTTAATTTCTCATTTTCTTGAAGAGTTAGCTTACTATACCAATGATATATTTACTTAAAACTTTTTAGCAAATATTATTCATCAAGAAGATATTAATATATATTTACTTAATAAGCTGCCTATCATAGGGATCATATGGCCAGGAGTTGGAAATGGAAGGAAAGTTATATTCAGTTGCTGATGAGGTTGTTGAGTCTCCATTGCTTTTCCAATAATCTTTATGAGAGAAATTTCTCTTTGAGATATATAGAAACACAGAAGGATTTTCAAATTTGTGTCTGAGAGAAATACTATAGGAATAGAACCCTTTCAATCATATAAATAGGCTAATATTTGCTCGTACTTAGGAGCAAATTTCATACTAATCAATACCGAGTTTGCCTACTGTGAAATCGAACTTGGAAGCACCAAGTCAACCTCCGTGTCTTAGGATAACTTATGTCACTAGGTCAACGGTGCTGGTTTTTGTATACTATCACTAAAAAAATATTAAAAAAGAGACAATTTTTACTTATTTTTTTGTTACAACTTTAGTTCAACAAAATTTTGTTTATATTTTGTGAGTAGCAGCATTTTGTGTTTGTCTTTTGTCTTGTTTGTTTGATCGTTAATCCGCCTCTTGCTTTCTTCGCTGATTTTGACATGTAATTGATTAGTTACAGCTTGTGGGTTTTTGTCATTGTTAACATGTCTTTTGGACTATACCACCTAACTAAATTGCTATAATACCCTTGACCAGTAATTAACTGTTTTTAATTTGCTTATATTTCATGCATTCACTTGAAAATTATCACCCCGAATATGCAATGTTTTTCTATGTGTTCAAATATGGTGTTTTTCTTCAATTCACAAATTCATTCGTGAATGCAGTAACAATTGGGCTCTTGTTTCTGAGAAGCCTAATCTTTGTCATCTTAACATGGAATAAAGAGACTAACAACCTTGTTAACATGGTCTACCTATACCCCACCTTGTTAACATTATTTGATATAAATGTTAATTTCTCTAGTTCTAAGTGAAATTACATGCTTGATTGTACAATGTTAAAAGTTATAAATTGTTTGTTTGATTGTTGAAATTGGGATGTTACATATGATAATCCATTTGGGAGAGAAGAGGGCATGTTCATTTCTCCTTCCCCACCACAAACACCACACATTCATCATCTTCCTTCCATTTATCATCTTCAATTTCCATTCTTAATCCCAAAATAGGAACATAATAAGCTACTCCCCAAACCCCATTTTATTCATCTCCCAAAATGAACTTGCATGTGGTGTATTGAACTCACATGAAGGTTGTTGGAGCTTGCATGTGCTAGTTGGGTGTTCAATCTCAAGCTAGGATGCTTGCATGTTGTTTGGGAATACTATATTGAGGTTTGTAGCCACCATTTTCGAATTCAAGCGAGGTTTGGAGTATATTTCAGCTTTGGGAAGGAAATCATCTAGTTATTGTTAAAGTGTTAGGGAAGAATAACTTACAACCAGGGGGTTCCTAAGGGTGTGTGGGAGAAGTAGGGGTGAGAATAGGTCAGACTGCCTAACAGGTCCAGCCTACGACAGGTCAGGCCAGGCCAGATTTTTTTTGAAAACAGCTAAGTCCAAGGCTTTTTCAAAAACCTATTTAGCTAAAGGGTTTTGCTTTTCCCACTCTCCCTCCTACTCAAACATACCACATAAGGGCGTGAAAAGACCAAAAAGCCATTAATGAAATGGCCTAAGCGTCTTTTTTCCCCAAAAATTACACCTATTCGAACACGGGCATTCGAACACGTTCGAACAGTCCCATTCGAGTGTGTTAAATATTGACACACACACCCTCTTGTGCGTAATTTAACTCGTTCGAATGACACCAATCGAACAGGTTCGCATAGACGTATTCGAACACCCTTTTTTATTTCGTTCGTATGCTGTTAATCGAAGCAATAACAATGGACCCTCACACCACATTCACCAATTTTATTGCGTTCGTATGCATGTGTTCGAACAAGATCGTTTGAATCGTCATTAAACACGTCCTCCATAAGCGTCCACGTGAGATTATTTTTGGAATAAAATTTCTTAGGAGGTGTGTTTGAGTAGGAGGGGGAGTGGGGAAAGTAAAACCCTAGCTAAATAGGCCAGGCCATATGCCATCTAAAAAGCCTTTTAGGCCTATCAGGCCGGCCTATTTAAATGAATATAACTAATTTTTTTGTATTGAACTTGGTACTTTGTATTAAGTCATAACTTGGCTAATATTTTTTGTTAGTTTAAACATATTAACCTATATCAATTTTTGACATAGTGGAAATTATTATTATAAAATAGAATTTTAATAGGATGTCATATAAAGATATTTTCCTAAAAGCTTTTTTTATATCTCAATTAGAACTTAATCTCATTGACCTATTAGCTTGTTAGTCTATTTAAATGGCTTACACCATTGAAATGTTGTAGGACTTCTTAAAAAAATAGTCAAATAGATTTTTAAACAGACTTTCAGGCCTTGTCGGGCTTTCAAAAAGGTTAGGCCAGACCTAGAAAATGGGCCTACGACAAACCACATGTCAGGCTTAGGCCTAATGTTTTCAACGTAGGTCACACCCAAGCCAAACAAAGTTTAGTTCGGCCCAGTCTATTCCCACCCCTACGGAGGAACAACCGCACATGATCCCAAAATTTTGAGGCACTAATTTATGCATATATATATATATATATATATATATATATATATATATATATATATATATATATATATATATATATATATATACTAGTCATATATAACTCTTGTACGATGCGATGCGAGATTGACTAAATTCTTTCGTGTAAATGAGTGATAAATTTTTTACGCATTTATTAACAAATCACCTTTTAAACATTCATACTTGGTTTCTTTTTTTAACTATACAAAGCTAATCCGCTGCGGGAATCAAACTCGAGAGCACTAAGTAGACCTTGTGTCCTAGGGTAGCTTATGTCAGTGGACCAATGGTGTTGGTTTGTAAAATATATAGTCAAATAACTGTGAAGAAAATAAAATTATGACTATAAAATAAATAAGAAGATTATAAAATTAAAAAAGAACACTAACAAAGACGTTGAAATTAATCATCCATAGATAGTAAGAAGAAAATGTCTAAAAATTTAATAAGATAATCCATATTTATCAAATGCAAAAAAAAACTTAACTCATAATTAGAAATAAAAGAATACAACACAATTAGAAAGTGACACACATGGCCAGTATCATGTAGAGTTGTATGAACATCACCAATAAAATAGAAGCAACGTAATACTTGATAGTAGAAAGTTGAAAGAATATGATGTGATGTTCTTTCGTAAATGTGGGTGAAGTTTGTGAATACACTAGTGCAAAAAAGGCATTTTGAATCGGTTGTTTAATACATTTGGAATCGGTTATTTTGGAGATTCAAGCAAAGCAGCGATTCCTAAAGTAGTAGGCGTTTTGAATCGGTTATATAACCGATTCATAATGAAGTTATTATGAATCTGTTCACTGTGAACCGATTCATATTGACCTTGATAAAGCGCTTAGTCGACATTGACTTTATGAATCGGTTATATAAAGATAACCGATTCCTATTGTTTTTTTTTCTCTTTTTGCAACTTCCTCCTTGTTTTTTTTTTTGTAATTTTTTCCACCTATTCACCAATATAATTTAAAGCAATTGACCAATTTACATATAACTCATAATAATTCATAAACTTAGTTAAACTTAAAAGTACTATAACCACAAACACCAATTCATAAACTTGAAATTCATAAACTTGGAAGTATACAAAATTACACCAACTCATAAACTTCAAAGTTATACAAAATTCCACCAATTCATACTTAAAAGTAGGTGCATGTTTCTTTCAAATCATAACAAAATACTTCTATCAAACTTGTTAGTCAATCAATGACTTCCCACCTGGACGAATCTTCATATAGAATTCCGCCCAACGCCATGCCTCTAAAATTTCCTCATGAGTGTATGCTTTTGTGTTATCAAATACCTACAAATGTCCATACAAAAACTCAAAGACTGATGAGAACCAAAAGACACATACACTGGGCCCAATACCATGTTGCAACACCAACATAAATTTAAAATAAGAAAATGTACCTCCTCCCACCTATACGTGATAATGGCATTCACAATCGTGAGCATATATTTCATCACAAAATATCCACAAAGTGATACCTATTTTGTTGTCGTGCCACCTACACAAAAATAAAGTTAGCTTCACTTATACAAATGTAGCAAAGAGTAATGAATGCGGTAAATTATAGTTAATTACCTTCGGGAACAACCATCTAGTGTCCACCCGAGACTCCATTGCACTAAAACCATCATGTTAATTATAGTTAATTATAAAAAATTTATCATATATAGTTAAAATATTACAATGATAAAGAATTATATAAAAACTTACTTGTTAATCATCTCTTTGATTTTTTGGTTGGTTTTTACTTAGTGAACACATCCGGACCACATAATTTTGCTCGGGGACCAACACAATCGGTTGCCAATGGCCTCTGTAGCATTGGTAAAGACAATAAGATATAAGAAAGAAAGAAACAAAGGAAAAATGTATTATCAATTTGTTCAAATATACAATTACGTACTCATTGCAAAAAGGAGCCAAATATACTTTCTTATTATTGTTGACCACCTGTTTGAATATTTGCAGAAACAATGCTTGAGGCCGACCCTCTAAGGTAATCTTATATGGACACATAAATCCGTATAAGTCACTAAGACTCTTTCAAAGACACAAGCGATGTAGATATCTAATAAACATGTAAAAATAAATTTATCAAATTAATATATTTAGAAATGTGAGAAATTTAATTATGAAATAAATTATACTACTTACGTGCACCATAAAGCCAAGTGGGATAACTCAAGGCGGTATCACCAGGTAGCCATGTGTTGAGTTCTCGAAAGAGATATAGCAATAATCATCTTCATGCTCCAATTTTATTTGGAGGTTCCCATCATCATACCCCTTCACGACTATCTCTCTCAAACCCAATCGGTTTTGGCCACCGCTCCTTCATATGAGATGGTGAGCAACTACCCTTAGATCCAAGAGTGCTTATGTGAGAGGAACACGGACAATTTGCATTTTGACCTTAATTTCCGCAGCGACCATTTCTTTGTGCATGTCAAAACCAATTGAAAAAACAAATATATATCAGCCACAATATTGGAAACCGAACAAGCCACATAATCATTTAACGACAAGTAGTGTAGAGTGCACATCGGTTGAGTACTTCATTACTTGTCGCTCCTCCTTAGCCATGTGTTGACTAAGCGATGTTTGCAGAGCTCCGTGCAGGACGCTAACTCCCTTCGCAGACTTTCGTCATTATCGATGGAAGAGTTTAATAGCTCAAATAGGTGATCAAAAAGATTGCTTTCACCCTTGTGTTCAAGAGAATATGTTTGTGCTACATTCTTCACACGTTTATCCAAGGCTGGAAAAATTACCTACATTCCATAACAGATTTCCTTTTCTTCAGAATTGAACAAGCAGAAAAACAGGATGTTTGAACATAGCAAAAAGCCAGAAGCAAGTTGCCAATTTAATAAAATGATGAATTGGTAAACTAGGAAGGAAACACATGCAAGACATAGCAATAGCATACAGCCATATACATCATAAAAAACAGTCATTGGACTCCATCAAGAAATCATAGTATATTATCCAACAGGTATATCAAATATAAAGGGAATTCTTATAACTTAAATCTGTAATTGACAAAATTCACAGATTTCCTATAAAAAATTGTTTTAAAAATGCATTGCAAGTCTAACAGTTACATAGACACCAAGCTTATTATCCAGTAATACCGCCAAACTTTCTGTGCACAGAGATATACATAAACTTATGTGCCACTACCTATTTGCTCTACATTTAGTAACCTTTATTACATAAGAGCTCAATTCAGTGTCAAATCAGAATACAATCAGCACAATGTTATTTAAATAATTTAGACCTGCAAAACCACTATACATAGTTCAACCACTACAGCAGCATGAACACTAGTACATACGCTTGTAATTAACATTCTGCATCACACGGGTAAATCAAGCAGAGAAGTTGATTTCAAATTATGCAGTGTTATTTCAAATTTACTGGCTTGTAATTGAATGAAAAAAACCACTGTAATTCAATTTCAAAATATTTTATCACTGAAACTTAACCCAGTTTTTCCCCTAACTAAATTGCTGAAGCCATCAATCAAATGAAATATGAACCATAGCGCAGAGTAATCTCCATTTTCCACACCAATGAAACTCGATTAAGCAATTCAACTAAAAACCTAACACAAATTTCGGAGAAAACAAATAATCGAAAACTACATGTCCTAAAATCAGAACCTAAGAAGGAAACATGTAACAATCTGCTTAAAATCAGCACAAGAAGACAAATCACAAACCGTTCTTGTGATAATGAAACACCTGGAAAGAGAAATTGGTTTATATTTTGGAAAAACATAAGAAATTGGTTTGTAATAATGAAAAACCTAGAAAAGACATTGAGAAAATATCAAAGAGATTGAGCAAATACCGTTCTTGCCGAAGAGATTGAGCGAGATATTGAGCAAGCCAGTTCAAGGATGCTTGGTGAAATGAACGATTTCAGAGTATTTTGATACTTGGCTGCTTTGTGGCTACTTTGCGATTTTAGAGCGAGAGAGTGATTTTGAGGTATGGGTTTAGGGAGGCGCTGCACTGGTTAGAGCGGAATAGGGTTTTGGGGTATGGCGTGTTACTGAAAAAGAAGAGTGTGAGAAAGGGAGAGTCGTGAAAGTGAGATTGAGCCTTTTTTTTGATAAAATAACTTTACGAATCGGTTATGTATAAAAGACCGATTCCAAAGGTCTATCTCCAGATACATTATGAATCGGTTCCTTAAATAACCGATTCCATATGTGTCAAAAATCTCTAAAACTTCCGTTTAATTGCAAAATTGCCACCGTGTATGCATTTGGAATCGGTTCCTTAAACAACCGACTCCTAATAGTGCTTCTTAAAGCAGATTTTGTACTAGTGATAAAAATTAAATTATTACCATAAAACACTTTACGTATTTGGTCACAATTTTTTTTAACCAAACCAGCTATATTGAAGAACAAACTTTGTGTATTTCAACAACTAAAATTTATTCTGAACCATAATGTCCACCAAATCACCCTGTTTAGCATCTTACTTTACGTATTTCGTCATAAAATGAAACTTTTTTTCAACCCAATTGATTATTGAAGAATAAACTTCACATATTTAAACATCTTAAATTTTTCAAGATCAGAAAGATTTCTTTTTAATATATATATATATATATATATATATATATATATATATAACAAAAATATATAAAGTCCCTAAAATATACTACTTAGTATCACACTTTACGTAGATTGGCACGATTTTTTTCACCGAACTAGTTATTGAGGAATAAACTTTGTGTATTTGAACCATTAAATTTTTTCAGAACCACAAAGCACAACAAAACACACTATCAAGCATCTCTACTTTACAAAATTTGTCATGAAATTAAATCTCTTTTTCACCTAATCCGTTATTGAAGAATAAAGTTTGCATATTTAAGCGTCTAAAACTTTTTTCATACAGTAAACTACGGTATAAAAAAGATAAAAAATCAAAAATCAAAATATGAAAGAAAAAAAAAGTATACAGTAAAGTACCCCTTAAAATATAAAAAAAAAAAAAAAACCTTGCATGCATGTGGTAAAAACTCTATTAGGGGAGAACCACACGGAACAACAAAGTCGGATACTGCGTGGTCGATCGGACTCCTAACGTAGATTAATGTCGTTGTGAGTCGATAAAGCTAGCGTCACGATGGACGTGTGAACAAAAAAATAAAAGAAGAAAAACAAAAACAAAACCAAAAAAATTGGAGAAAAAACAAACAAAAAAGTAAAGAAAGAAGTGAATAAAAAAAAGCAAACAAAAAACAAAAACAACTCCAACAATGAGTAAATATGTAATTTATTAGCAAAAGCCACCTTATAAATGTTACACAGGATTGACTAAATTCCTTCGTGTAAATGAGTAATAAAATTTTTACGCAATTATTAACAAAAGCCTCCTTAAAAATGTTCATGCTTGATTTTTTTAACTGTACAAAGCTTGTCCACTGCGGGAATCAAACCTAGGAGCATTGAGTCAACTCTAAATCCTAGGGTAGCTTATGTCTGTGGACTAATGGTGTTAGTTTGTAAAATATATAGTCAAATAACTGTGAATAAGAAAAATTTATAACTCATGAATTAAATAAGATTATAAAATTTAATAAGAATATTAACAAAAACGTTGAAATTAAACATCCATAGTTGATAGTAATCGAACTAAATGTATTCAAAATATTTTCAACTTCAAAAGAATATGGTTCTAAAAATATAAATAGAAGAAGTATGAAAAAAATTTAATTTTTAAAAAGTTCTTAAAAATACGGTTCTAAAAAATACAAAAAGAAAAAGTATAAAAAGAAATTGAATTTTTAAAGTGGAAATTAGTAAAATGGTGAGTTGCACATGTTAGTCTCACAAAGTTATATTTTTTTTCTCACTAAATCAGTTATAGAGAAACTAACTTTGAGTATTTATATACTTAAAAAATTTATAAACACTAAAGTACCCAAAAACACACGGTTTGACATTTTTTATCCAATTAATTATTGAAGAAAACTTCACATATTTAAACATATTAAATTTTAGAGGCCCAAGAGTACTTGGATGAGATGGTAGGGTCTCTTCCAGCTTAACCAAGGTCTTGAGATCGAATCCAGCTTTAGCCACACAACAGTGTTAAATCTCTTGAGGAAGAGTTTTACCGCCTAACTCAAGAAATTAGTCTCTCCAGTTGCGTATAGAGGATACCCGATTGACACAGAAAAAAGAATAAATTTTAGAGACGGTAAAATACTCTTTAAAATATAAAAAAGAAAAAAGAGAAAACATTAAAATATAAAAGAAGAGAAAAAAGGAAACAAAACAAAAAAAAAAAGAAAAAGAAAAAAAAAGCGGCACTTTGGCGTCAATAGCAACAAGCCGCATATATAAAAGATGAGTTTAATTTATATACACATACCGTGTATCAGGTTTTACAACCACCACCAATCACAATTCAAGGAGTGGTTGGTTACCAAATGACAAATTTATTTTTGGTGAATCTTTAATTTGTGAAACTCATAAAAGATAGGCTTAAATATGTTTTTACCCCCTGCAAATATGGGGTGTTTTGCTTTTACCCCCTGCAAAATATTTTTTTTTAAAAAACCCTGTTGCGCCCGAAAAAGTCCCCGAGGGGTTTTCTTCGTTTACAACTTTTTAAGACAATGAAGTCGCCACCGATATTTTTTTATAAGGAAAATATTGAAGAAAAACTTTTTTGGGAAGGCAATTGGTCTTTTGGAAAACTTAAAGATTTGGGTTCGGGGGTCGGTTAGGCATGGGGAAGGTATTAGCGCCCACACCTCCTTTCTCATCGAAAGGAACCTTTAATTAAACGTGGTTTTAAGTGTTTGATTTGAAAAGTACTTAAATTTGCCTCTTAATTGAAAAGATTTAATGGATTTTTATTTGCGCGCTCGGCGAGTTAGCCGCTTTGGTTTTTTGAAAGGGAAAATGTTTTTAGTTTATTGTGCTTGACGGAGGATCCGCTCCTCACGTATCTCCAGTGCGATGGAGAATTCAAAGCTACGTAGTTCTAGGTTTTTATTTTTAACTTGTTTAGTTGTGAAAAATCGAGCTTTCATGATGATCAATTGAGCGAAGGCTCCAAGTGACCACCATTAGCACTCCATTGTTAATGATCATGCAAGCAAAGGCTTCGCAAGACAAATAACAAAGTTTTTGATTTAATGAAAAGTTTTTTAGGAAAATTAGGCGTTCATGATGATCAATTGAGCAAAGGCTCCAAGTGATCACCACTAGTTCCCATTGTTAATGATTATGCAAGCGGAGGCTTCGCAAAACCATTAACAAAGTTTTGATTTATTGAAAATAATTAGAAAAATTAGGCATTCATGATGATCAATTGAGCAAAGGCTCCAAGTGATCACCACTAGTTCCTCATTGTTAATGATTATGCAAGCAGAGGCTTCGCAAAATCATTAACAAAGTTTTTTGATTTATTGAGAAATTATTTGAGTTGAAAAAGAATCAAAACGAGAAAAAGTGGAAATTGCAAAATGGGGGTGTTATTAGTCGTAGGGGGGTGGTGTAACTGAACAGGGGGTGTAAACAGCAAGCCCAGTTCGCATATGAGGGCCCAGTATGCGAAACTGGGCTTAAGTGAGGTGGGGGGCGCGCGCATTAATCAATGTGGTGTGAATATGAATCTGAATGTTAAAAAAATAAAAAATAAAATAGAGAATTAAAGGGACATATATAAAGTTCAGATTGGAAAGTCCAAACCCTAATTCCCTTTCCTATTTTCACAGCAGCAGCCGTTGCTCTCCTTCCCCTCCAAACATGGCGAAAATTTCGCCTTCCCTTTTGGTGAGAGAGAGAGCGAAGTTAGTGAGTAGATGAGAGAGAAGGAATGAGCGAAGTGAGGGGAAGAAGCTGGAGGGGTGTCGGGTTTCGCCGGAGGAAGCTGCGACGGCCAGGGGTTCGGTTTTAGGGGTGGTCGCGACGTGGTTTTTTTACGGCGGTGGTGGGTTTCGTTCTGTGACGGTGGTCGCGATGGTGGGAGTGACGGTGAGGTGGTGAGCGTTTGGTGAGAGAGAACGCGTGGAGTGTGGTGGTGCGACGGTGATAGAGGCAGTGGTGGTGGCTCAGTTTTTTGGCTGCTGGTTCGGTTTTGTGGTGGGTCTCGTGGTGGCTCACCGGAGCTTCGCCGGAGAAGATGACCGGAGGATCACCGGAGGTGAGTTTTTTTCTATTTTTGGTTCTGTTTGATTTTAGAGCTTTCTCTGGTCTGATTCTTTTCTACCCCATTTTATTCTAGTTTGACTGTTCTTGAGTTTGATTGGTTGTTTATATGTTCATTCATCACATTTAACTCATATACACCAATAGAACATAAAAGCGAAAATAAAGTATAGTCAAGCGAGATCTAAAAAAATGCTAAACAATGTATTCTACATTTTTGTGTCAGGGATATCAGAGAGAAAAAAAACCAACACGATTTTCAATTTGTTACGAAAAAGAAGGATAAAAACGAGATCTATGTTGTTGCTTGACCGATGTTGTTGTTGTGGTTTCTGTTGTTGTTCTTTGTTGTTTTTTTGATACAGCATCGCTCACTTCTTTTTTTGATCTCAGATCTAAACAAATCTGCTTAGGTGATTAGGGTTTTAGTGTAAAACCCTAATCTTTTTTTCAGTGGTTTTCTTTACTCGAATTTTTTGTGTCCTGACTGCTGCTGTTGACTGTCTTTTTTATATTAAAATATTAGGTTTCTGCATTAATTATTTTGGTGGGTTTTGACTCTTTTAGGGCTGGATCCAAGCCCAATGACTTGGAGAGCAATTCTTTGGAACCCAGATCTGCTTCTTCTGCGCCATTTATTATTTTTGTATTTTCGAATTTATTTATTTTTGTATATTTTGTATTATTATTTTTGTATTTTTGGACATTTGGACATTTGGACTCTCCTAAGTTGTAATAAAAATTAAATAGTATTTTTTTGACATTTTTGGACTATTAAACACTTTTAAATTTTAAATAAAACTAAATAGAATTTCTTGACATTTTGGACTATATATATATATGCTCAAAATAAATTAACTGCAAAGAAAAGAATAATAATAATAAAAAGAGTCTGGTCAAACACAAAGACGAGAACGGGCCAGACTAGACGAATACGCTAAAACGAGACTCAAATCGAAGAAATGAGCTCATTAACTAAAAACACTACTTATGTACGACTAAACCTAAATACGAAGATTAAATTGAAGAACGCACGATTTAAATAGCGTGTCTGCTTAATTTAAATAGTGGTACTTTGATTTAGTTGAGTTCCATGATTAAAATTGGCTTAAGTTAAGGGACGGACAAAATTAGGGTATTACAGCTGCCCCTCTTTATTTCACATTTCGCCAAAAAATATGAATTGGCCTTTTCATATTTGATCGTACCTCGACCAATGAAGTGTTGAAGTGTTGATTGATTCGTCTGTGGGCCGGTCGTTGAATAGGTGAAAGGACCGGTCCTGGCTTCACGCGTTGAGCACCTCGGGTGGTACCTGCAAAGACACTCCGACGATCTAGTGAGAGGTCGCTCGGCGAGATAGCACAAGGTTAGAGAACGTGCACGATGCCATATGCGAATGGCGTATATATCCGCGAGGTCCGACCGTTATCACGAAGATTTCGGCCGGCGAGAAGTGCGCTCCCAAGCGGCGTGTTTGGGCCGTCGAGATGGGGTGGGCGCGCAGTCCAATTGCTTTGTTGGCGATCCTCGTATTTGCTAATACACCCGAGAACGATTGCCCCCAAGCCTAGGTCGCTTAAGAGCGGGGTGAGGCTTGAATTGATGCCCAGGAGGTTCTCTTGAAGAAAGCGCGCGGCCGTTCGCTTTCTGTAGAGGCGGTGTCGGCCGCGCTCGTCAACCATCGGCCGTCTTTGCGCGCGGCGGTTGGTTTTTCCGACATTTAAGGCGTGACGTTTGGTGTTCCCGAGGGCCATGCGGAGACAACTATTGGCGAGAAGATGAAAGCGTTGCGACGCCGTCTCCGGCCCCGCCGGCGCCATGGGTCTTCACTATAAATACCCTTCGGATGAGTTCATTTCTCACACTTTCAAGATTTGCTCGCCTAGCGACCGACTAAATGCGCCGACTTGCATTCGAAGTTGTTTTACGTCTCATTCGCGACCGATCTTCAACGCCGCTTAAGGTACGAGTCGAACGCTTCCTTTTACTCTTTTAAACTTTTTCTTTAAAGTACTTCGTGCTTTCCCACGCCTCGTGATAGGGGTGTCGGTCGAGGATGGCGGCTCGCCCCTCTCATGAGTGCTTTGCTCGATCGACCGACTCGATCCCTTCATCCGCAGTGTTTGTGTATGCCACGGACAAAGTTAAGCGCCCGTATTCGGAAAACCGCCCAGAGTCCTTCGCCACATATATGTCGAGGTGGGCGAGCCTAACGCCCAAGCGGACTCTAAGTCGTCTTGGGTGACAAAAATGCTGATTCTTGAGCGGTACTTCACGAGCGGCACCAACTCTAGCTCCCACTCTTACGCTCACTCTACCGATTCGGTCGAGTAACCCTACACCACCATCGGTCGATGCCCCCGGGCTGAACAAGATGAGTATGTCGAGGTAATCGACACAGATGATGATGAGGCCGAGAGCCGCCCGTGTCGAGGGCGAGGTTATACGAAGCGGAGGCGGCCGAGATGAAGAGGCGATGAAGAGATCGCCGCACCATTGCTAGTTTCTCGGGCGAGGCCAACAACGAAGGAGGTCAAATGGAGAAGTGGCCGATGTTCGGCCGACATAGTCCGAGACCCTCTCGATATGTCTTGGGTATCCGACACTCTTGGCGCACAGAGTATCGTCGACGGCCGATCACTACGCCTTGCTCGACATTGGCGTTATTTCGCCCGACTCGCCAGGTGGAGAGTGAGAGGCATGAAAGACGGCCAAGATATTGCCACCTACTCCCGATTTCGAAATTTACCATATGTTAGGATCGTGGTCGAGAAAATGAAGGTCGTTCCACCTTTCACCGAGTTCCAACGTGGCGTCTGCGTCATATCGGGTCGCCTTCTTCTCGGCTCCACCCGACGCGCGTGGGCGTTCTCAAAACCTTTGAAGTCCTACTAACCAAACTTGGTCGGCGGTGTCGATCATGCTTTTCTTCACTCTCTTTGGTGGTGGCTCGGGAGAAAGCAAACAAAGAGAAGAGGAGAGCGGTCTCCTTCAAAATGCGAAGACTCATCACCGATTCTTCAAGGCTTTCCAAGAGTCGCTCGGCGCGGCCCGGAGAGGCCACTACTTACGGGTCGTTCCAACCAAGGAGGCCGGTATGGCCATTTTCGAGATCACCGGATGGGATGCTCGGTCCCCATTCTTCCCGATCATGTGGGCGAAGCCCACTTCTTGGTGGCCGGGCGATTACATTTACTCTGTCAAAGATGCGGGAGGCCGACACGGAGTCTTTGGAGATGATTAAAGTATTTGGCGAGCATGATGCGTCCGGATCTAAGGCGACATACCGTCGCGACCCTTTTGTCTTATCTGAAGGCCAAGAAGCGGAGGCGAGATTGGTTCGCTTTTGAACTTTTTCGTCCCTATATTACTGTTGTTGACTTTCTCTTTTTCTTTTAACTCATGACTCGTTATTTTGCGAGAAAGGATGGCCGCAAAAAGCCGGGAAGCTCGCCGCCAGATCACGAAGCTGAAGGAGGGCTAAGGGACTGGCGCTTCTCGGTCGGGGTAATCACGAACCTTCCTCCAAAGTCCTCACACCCCTAAGAGCCAAGGAAGAAACCGGCGGCGCAGCCTCGGCCGCCTCCTCCCAATGCCGATCGCTCACCCAAGCGGGCCAAGCGTGGATTATCGGGTCCCGCCCTGCAGCGGAGGAGGTTCCCATCATTCACTCGAAAGCACAGGTGCGGCCGATCCGGAGCGAGATCGAAGAAACCCATGGCGCTCTGCGCTTCACTCTGTATGGGGTCGATAAAGTCATGGCCGAGTGGCCGGGCCGAATCGATGGTAATTGTATCTTCTTAGTCTTGTACTTTTCATTTACCTTTGTTCGAGCGACTAATAAATCCTTCGACTGAATTTTGCAGAAAGGACAAGGCTTTAGCCGTGGCGCGACTAAAGTATGACAAGCTCCTCGATCGAAGGAGGCCCAAAGCGGGGAGGAAGACCGGGCCAAGCCGGCAAAGAGGAACAAGGAGCTTCTTTGCTCGGTCGCTACTTTGAAGGCCGATCTTGATGCAACGGCCAGAGAGAGGTTGCACAGGCGGCCGATAAGGCCGAGTGGAGGAACGATCCAAAGGTGGCCGGGCCGGTCGGGAGGCTGCAATTGGCGCTTTTACAATGCTCTCGCAAAGTGCGGGTATTGAATACCGTCTGCGGTCAACTTTGATGACAATATGATCAAGCCCACGCATTATGTTGACAACAATAAGATCATGTTGCTGCGCAGAATATGACGAGCAAGGCAACGTCATTCGCCCCGCCACCATTCTCTTTTGAAGCCCGCCATGAGCGGTGTAACTTTGTAACTTGCCTTCGGGCACGACAATTTTTCGCGCCCGTGCGATTCTTTGGTCGTGGTCGCTCGGCCGGGCCGGCGTCCCATATTTGTAATGACAATCTTTACTTGCTTTTAATTACGCCCCTTTTAAATTTATATCGTCTGCTGCGTACTTCTTGCACTTATTTGCCTTATTCATTTTGGACTTGTGGGCGCTCGGTGGCGTTCGTACTACTTCAATAGCGCTCGTTTTTGGTCGTTTTCTTTGTGCGCCTTGTATGTTTATTTTCTCTAAGTCTTTGAGCTTTACGCCGTAGTTGGTCGTCATTCGTGCTTATTTCGAAAGCATCCATTCTTTGATAAGTTAATGTCCCAATGGGGTCTTGGACCGCTCGGCGACCTTCTATCAGGCCCTTTCGATGGCATTTAAGGTAGATCGTTTTCGACGGCCCACCGCGATGGGTTATTACTTAACCTTTGGGCCATTTTCGATGGCGCTCGATGTAGATCGTTTCGACGACCTAGCGTTGTTGGGCCATTTTCGATGGCGCTCGATGTAGGTCGTTTCGACGACCTAGCGTTGTTGGGCCATTTTCGATGGCGCTCGGTTGGGACCGATTCGACGGTCGCTCGATTCAGATCGTTTCGACGATCTAAGGTTTGCGGGTTTTAACCCTTGGGCCATTTCGATGGCACTCGGCTGGGACCGTTTCGACGGTCGCTCGATTTAGATCGTTTCGACGATCTAAGAAACTTTGATAAGTCTTCGATCGCTCCTTTGCCACGGGCAATCTTGAGCGACCGGTCATACATTCTTGCAGGAAAGTAAAGGATACATCATGTTTTTAAAGGTCAGGCCTCTGTAAAAAACCCAGTGGGAAAAAGAGCGCCTGCCTGCTTTTCATTGATAAGTCGGCCGTTATTACATTCAAATCTCTTGTTACATTCAAACGTAATATTTCCTAAGTTTTTCCGCATTCCATGTTGCGGGATAGTCGCCCATTCATGGTTTCGGCTCGTATGCCCCCTTGCCGGTCTTCTTGATGACTCGTCACGGACCTTCCCAATTTGGTGCGAACTTCCTTGGCGTGCATTCTTATTTCCTACATCGCCCGTCTTAGAACGGTGGCGACCGAGAATTCTCTCTTTTGAACTCGGCGTTGTACTGGCTGCGACCTTACTGTTTGACCAATTGCTCTCTTAGCGAAGCTTGGGTGCATGATTCTTCAATTAGGTCCGATTCTTCTCGGATAGCCCGGTCGTTGTCAACCACCGTAGGGGTTTGCGATCCTCTCCATTTCATTTCGCCCATTTCTATGGGTATCACGGCAAGATCGCCCGTACACCAATCGAAGCGGCGACTCCCGATCGATGAATGAGGGTCGCCCTGTAGCCCCTGAAACGATTGCAGCTCTTCGACCAGTTCCCTTTCGCTTCATCCGGTCTTCGCTTTAAACCACGTAAGATAACTCTCGTTGGCGCTTCACTTGGCCGTTAGTGCGGGGTGCTCGTAGAGGTGAAAGCATTTGTTTGACCCCTAAGTCGGCCAACATCTCTCGAATCTCTTGTCCGTGAACCGGGTGCCGTTATGCGTTATTAATTCTTTGGGAATCCCAAAGCGGGCTAGTACACACCGTCCAGAAGAATTTGCGACTTTGGCCGATGTGATTGTTGCAAAGTGGCTCGGCCTCGATCCACTTAGTAAAGTAATCATCGCCACGATCAAGAACTTGAAGGCGGCACGGAGCAGTGGAAAGCGGGCCTAGAAGATCCATGCCCCACCGGTGAACGGCCAAGGTGAGGCAAGACTTTGTAATTCGAGGAAGGTGCAATGTGGACATCGGCATGTACTTGGCATTTCTTGCATTTCGAACAAGCTTCTTGGCGTCTTCCTCCATGGTCGACAAGTAATAGCCGGCCCCGAGGGCTTTCTTTGCTATGGAGCAGCGCCCTGGTGACTCCACAAACGCCTTCATGAATATCCCCTTAGCACATGGTCGGCCGACCGGCGTAAGACACCTTAACGGTGGAGAGGAGAATCCTCTTACGCACAACTTTCCTTCTATCCGCAGTATTTGGTCGCCACGAGCCTAACCAATTTCGCCGCTTCAGTCGCTTTCGGTTCTTCACCTTCAACGATGTACCTCGAGGATAGGGGCGATCCAATCGAATCCGTGGTGACACACGTAAGCGGACAACGGCCGACTTGGCTTGGGTCGAGACGCTTCCGGTCGATTTAATGTTTCTTGAATCACACTTCTATGATTCCCTGGAGTTTTGGTACTTGCCGGTTTGTGAATATACGCTCGAACATTTTCGGTTCGAGGCACATGTACCACTTTCATTTCGGTCGAAGCTCGCTTGAGCGGTTCTCTCACCTTGCTAGATAACTTTTCAAAGACGTCGTCTTTAGCATCATACAATTCCTTGATGCGTGAGACTACGAGTAGGGAATCGATCCGAGTTCAACCCGGTCAACATTGAAGTCTACGGCGAAGTGCGGCCGGCAATACACGCCTCATATTCGGCTGATTATTTGGCGTATGGAAAGCGAAAGTCAAAGATACCTCCACGGCCGAACGCCTTCGAATTTTCTAGAATTAGGCCGGCTCCACTTCCTTTACTATTAGGCGACCCATCTCGTGCAAGATCCGGTCGTTCGAACTTTGATCTTACGGGTAGGAGTCATTTACGCTATAAAGTCGGCAAAGACACGAGCTTTTGCGGCCGATCCGATTCGAATTTGATGCCAAACTCATCGAGTTCTACCGCCCACTTTATCATACGCCCGCCGGATCGGCCGATGAAGGACTTGCACGATAGGTGGTCGGTCCTTACCACGACACGGTGGGCCACAAAGTAGGGTCTCAATCTTCTAGCGGCTATTAGGAGTGCAAGGGCAAACTTCTCTATCTTACGGTATCTCGGCTCGGGCCTTGGAGTACTTTACTTACGAAATAGATCGGATTACGCTTTAGCTCGTTCTCTCTAACTAGCACAAAGACCGAGAACTTCTTACGGTTATGGCCAAGTCACGGATATAACGTCTCGCTGTAACGGCTTGGTCATGATCGGGCGGGCTAACCAAAGCTTGCTTTAACTCATCCAATGCTCATTTGGCATTGCTCGGTCCACTCGAAGTCCACCTCTTTCTTGATAGTCTAAGCGATTGGAAGCGACTTGCGGCCGCTTTGGGGATGAACACTGGATAGAGCGGCCACCATGCCATTTAGTTGTTGTATTTCTTTTTTCGATGTGGCGGCCTCATATCGGCGACCGCCTCTACACTTTTCGTGGTTTGCTTCTATCCTCTTTCGGTCGGTGGAAACCCAAGAATCTGTAAGCCCTCACCCCAAAGGTACACTTTTCGAGATTTAGTCTAAGTGAGTTCCTCTAGCTTCTTCAAATATTTCCGAGGTCGCTCACGTGGTGCGGGTCGATTCACGCTTTTAATGATCATGTCGCCCGGATAGACCTCACGAGATGCGACCGATCTGTCTTTTAAAAATCTTGTTCATCATCATTTGGTAGGTCGCTCCAGCGTTCTTGAATTCAAAGGGCATCACCTTGTATCGAAAATTTCCCCGATCGGTCATGAAGGTTGTCTTTGTGCCGATCGGGCGGATACATCGTGATCCGATTGTATCCGAGTAAGCATCCGTAAAAGACAAGTAGTTTGTAGGCCGAGGCCCCATCGACAAACTTATCGATGTTGGGTGAGGAAGGCATCCTTCGGGCATGCCTTATTTAAATCGGTATAGTCCACACACATCCTCCATTTTCCATTCTTCTTCTTAACCAAAGACGACATTGGATAGCCAGTGCGTGTATTTGATCTCTTCTATGAAATTGGCCTTTATGAGGTCCTCAAGCGGCCTTTGCAATGCTTGAGATTTTTCCTCGCTCTGAGCACGTCTTCTACGAGCGGCCCGCTGGCCCCTTCATCATTGAAAGTTGATGGCGAGCCACCGATGGGGATGCCGGGCATGTCGATGCACGCCATGCGAGCAGTCGGCATAGTCTCTTAAGCAATCGTACAAGATCTTGCTTCACTTGCTCACGGTAGGTCATTTCACGAAGCTTTACCGATTTTGGATGGGTCGTCACCCAATTGAACATCTACCAACTCTCCATGAGGCTCGCAGTCTTATCGGCTGTGCTCGGTTCTCGAGCCAAATCATCATCATTGTCTTACGGGTCGTGATGCGGATCATAGCGGCGCCCAAATCCGCGACATTGACTTGATGGCCTTCACTAGTGCTCGAGCGTTCGGGCCACGATCTACCTCGTCACATATTTCTTGGTATAGAGGCGTGGCTTCTTTCTGGCGATTCAAGGTCGGCGCCAAGGTAACCACTTGAGTCGTCCTTGCTATAGAATTTCATTTTTAGATGCCGATTGATGTAACGGCCTCTAGCTTACCCAAAGTCGGCCTACCAATAATACATTGATAGCGAGGATTTGAGGGGAGTACAAGGAGCGTCGTCGACCAGTCTGCATGCAGTACTATCCCCGGTGTCATCACCAAATGTGACCGGCGACTCGATCGTTCCCAGCGGGTGGGTGGTCGCCCATTGAAACTGTTAGAGGAGTAGGCTCGGCACGGGGAATTATCTCGCCCGATCAACCTTTATCTTGTCGATCAAATCTTCAAACATGATATCGGCCGAGCTACCTTGATCGACCGGGATTCTGCATACGTGTTTGCCATGGCGACCACGATTACCAATGGAACATAACTATTAGGCTTGCCGTCGTATGATAAGTCATTGTCACCGAGCGAGATAGAAGTCCGCTCGAGACCGGTGGTGGTCTTTGAAGTGGATGCGACCATTAACAACTCGTCCCACTTTCTCTTGGTGGCTTTGTTAGATTCCCTGCGATCCGGGGGTTTCCACCATGAATAACCATCGCAACATTACGGCCTTTAGGCTGCGGAGTGTCACGATCTTGGATCGATCCTTGTTTTAGGTGCTTTCTAGGGCCGCGAGGCCCGCTCCTCTATCTGGATCGGCTTCTTTCTGTTTCTCTTGAGGTCGGTCGCCTTCCTCCGACCTCACATACTTTCCCAACTTGCGCTTCTCGAATAAGCTCTTCGATGTCATCTTTGAGGGCCATGCGATCGTTAGTGTCGTGCCCTTACTCTTGTGGTAGCAGCGGTATCTTTTAGTCGGTCGTGCCCCCTTCTTGGAGCGCGAGTGGTTCGGTCGCTTAACTCCCACAAACTCATTGTTACGCACTCGCTATAGATCTGCGCAATAGAGGTGTTGAGTCGAGTGCGATGATCGAACTTCTTATCACGGAAGTCGGGCCGATTGTCGCGGCGACTTTCATACCCTTTAGCCGAACTATCGCTTTCCTCTTTGGGCGGGCGCAGACGGCCTTTCTCGCAGCCAAAGTCTCTTCATATGCCATATGGACGTTTGCTCGTCAAGAAGTAGGTGAGATCTTGGTAATGGTTCGAGGTGAATTCTTCTACGAACCGGTGGTCGGTCGAATACCACGCTCGAGATATTTCAACTTGTCCTTATCGACAAGTAAAGCGACTTCGGCTTGATATTGAACCGGTCGATATCTTGTCTCAACGTCTCATTCTCACCTTGAAGCAGATGAGTCCAAGTATTCCTCGTATCGGTATTGGCACCGGTTGGCGGTGTAGTGAGACAAGAAGATTACGATCAGTCGTCCCGGAGGAGATGGAATTGGGTCGCAGAGACTCCCACCATTCCAATGCTCGGCCGTCCGAGAGGCGGGAAAGAGCACGCATTTCATGGTCGGTCCCAATTCCCTATAGCGCAAGTAATTGTTGAAGTAACGGAGATGCTTGTCGAGGATCTCCTCTCGTAGTCAAACTTGTTGAGATTGGGCGGCTTGCGGAGATCTCGGAATCTTATAACGCCCGATCTCCACGGAGAAGCGGGCCGTGCTCATTCTCGAATGCCGTTCGACCCAAAAGGGTTGCATTGCGAGGCATGCCTCGTTGCCGGCATTCCATAGAATCCTCCGGATGGGCGGTTGGTGGAAGGCCGAGGTGGCCTCTGGGCGCTTCGCTTTGGCCTCTCCTGGAGTCGATGCGAAACGTCCCTAATTCTCCCATTTCGTAATCTTCGGCTCTTCACGAGAATCCCAAGATCTCGCTTCTCGACCGAGCGTGACCCGGACGACTCATTAGAGGAGTATCGGTGGGCGGCGGCCGGTGTCGGGGCGGTAGCTAGAATCTTCATAGTCATCGGACATCGAGCGGCGTCTACGCTGCGTTCACCGCTCGGGGCGACTGCGTGCCTGCTTCCTCTCGCCGGAGAATGATGAGTAGTGTTTCTCGGCGTGAAATGCTCCTTCGAGGAGGGGGCGGTGTCTTCGCGCGGCCGATCGCGCGGTGAAGGTTCTCCGTCTTCGCGACGCGAGACGGCCCGAATCGAACCTCTTTCATACGGGAGATGAGTGCATCTCGGCTGCGATCACTGATTCTTGTTTTGCAAGATCTCGCAAAGCGGCTTGAGTAACATGGTCCGCAGAGGTTCACGAATGCCCGCTTCAACCGGCTCGGGCGGCAAATCTCGAGAGCGGCCGGATGGATCTCTTTGGAGGGCCGGTCCACGACCGTTGTGTACCGAAGGTTCTTGTCGTGGAAGTCCACGAGATTCGTGTCTTTGTGGCGACCCGCCACGCCCAGGAGTCTGCTGCGATTCTGCCGGGAGGATTGAGTCGAGAGGTGGCCCGCGTGCGGGGCGGTCGCGTGGAGCCATGAATGTGGTAGGATAGCGCGCACGGCCTCCCAGCGTGGTCGCCAATTGATCGTACCTCGACCAATGAAGTGTTGAAGTGTTGATTGATTCGTGCGTGGGCGGTCGTTGAATAGGTGAAAGGACCTGGCCCCGGCTTCACGCGTTGAGCACCTCGGGTGGTACCGCAAAGACACTCCGACGATCTAGTGAGAGGTCGCTCAGGCGAGATAGCACAAGGTTAGAGAAGCGTGCACGATGCCATATGCGAATGGCGTATATATCTGCGAGGTCCGACCGTTATGCGAAGATTTCGGCGGCGAGAAGTGCGCTCCAAGCGGCGTGTTTGGGCCGATCGAGATGGGTGGGCGCGAGTCCAATTGCCATTGGCGATCCTCGTATTTGCTAATACACCCAGGAACAATATTTGTTGGTGAAATGGAAATAAAGATATAGAAATAATACTAATTTTGTCCGTTTCAGAAAAACTCAGATCTTTTTGTTATTTTCCTTTTGAGAGAGGAGGTTAACACTTGTCGTATTAACGAGAAAGCAATAAATTGGAAAAAGCGAGAAATTGGGAAAAGCGGTAAATTGGAAATTCGGAGGTTGCCTAAAACCTTTTAACGGACTCTTGTCGAGTCCGAGCTCGAGGGTGGCCTTTTCGAGCGGCCGATCAATATCAAGTCCGGAACTGATTTGATCAATGGATTTACGTTGTGCCTTAGGCTGACACAACTAATCCGAAGGACTTAACGAAGTTCGATGGATCCATCGGCGTGCTCGTGCGATGTTGTGATCGTGGAAGGAGTTCACTAACTCGAAGGAGTTCACTAACTCGGGTTGATGGAGTTTACGAACTGCGGATTGATGGAGTTTACGAACTCGGGGTGGCTTTTCGAGCGGTCGATCAATATCGGTCCGAATCGATTTGATCGATGGATTTACGTTGTGCGCCAGGTGGCACAACTAATCCGGCGAAGGACTTAAGTCCGATGGACCCATCGGCGTGCTCGTACACAATGTTGTGATTCGTGGAAGGAGTTCACTAACTCGAAGGAGTTCACTAACTCGGGTTGATGGAGTTTACGAACTCTGTCTTTGATGGAGTTTACGAACTCGTGCTAATGGAGTTTACTGAACTGCTGTCTTTGATGGAGTTTACGAACTCTGTCTTTGATGGAGTTTACGAACTCTGTCCGATGGTGATTTTCTAAAAATGGGATTCTTGGGACTCTCGGGTCGCGCATAACTTTTCTCTTGAATGGTGCGTGAAATGCATGCGCTTGGGTATCTGGGTGCACATGGATGCAATGATTGATTTTGGTGGGATGTTTCTTACGTTTGATTATTCTTTCGCTCTTACGAGATGCGAATTTGAAAGTGTAATGCACTACTGTTTGATGCCATGGAGTGATGAATGGTATGGATGACATGAGAATGATGAATGAGATGAAGATGTTGTGTTCTTTTCATGTTCCGTCTTCTGTATTTTCTTTTTTTTTTCCCCTTTTTTCTTGTTTGTTTATTCTATTTTTCTTTAAGCAGCTTTCTTTTTTCTGCTTATTTGTTTTTTTCTTTGGCACTTTTTTGCTAGTTAAATCCACCTGTCGGACGGAAGCTGCTCCAGGACGATAGTCACGCGAGGATTGTGCACTGATTCGTTATGGCTGTTTTGTCTCCCTTTTTTTTGCAACTTTACTCACTTGGGAAATCATTTCTTTCTGTATTTTTCAAAGATTTCGTAATGATCCTGTAATGCTCTTGAATGTGCACATGTTTTGCAAATCAATTTCATCAATCATAAAAATTATCATTTTGAAAGAGACTGAATAGATGAAAGCAGTGACACGAAAAGCACACATATGAAAGAAGAGTTGGACTTTTATTGATATAGAAATTGGACGTGCAGAAAGTCACGCCAATTGAGAGTGCATTACAATCTTTCTTTTAAACTGAGAAAATACAAGAGAAAGGAAGCAGATCTTGTGATTTCATCTCTCGAAGTACTTGGTGCCGCCGTCCATACTCATAACTCGATCACCCTTTTATCCAAACTTTTGGGAGTCTTGATTGCCTTTTCTTTTCTCGAGCCCAAGTTTTTCGACCTAATTTTTGCTGGATCGCCGCTGCGGGTTTTCAATCCACCGGGTCGCTCTGATTTTGCCTAAGCCGCCCTTTGCGGGTTTTCAACCTAGCGAGCTAATTTTTCCTTGGCTTATCTTTCTCTTTTTCCGTTTATTTTTCTAGGCATAATACTTCTTGACCACATCCGAGTTCACTTGGATTTGGAATCTCATCTCCGTCCATGTTTGCCAGATTAGAGCTCCTCCCGAGAATGCCTTCTTCACCACATAAGGTCCTTCGTGATTTGGGAGCCCATTTGCCCCGGGTCCGCCTCAGTATTGGCAAGATCCGCTTGAGTACAAGGTCTCCTTCTTGAAATTCACGAGGACGGACTCTTTTGTCAAAAGCCCTTATCATCCTCTGTTGGTACAACCGTCCATGACACATTGCGGCCACCGTTTCGTCAATGAGGTTCAATCGGTCAAGACGGGGGTGAACCCATTCTCGCTTCATCAAGTTTTGTCTCCATCAACACCGCGCAGGATGGTATTTCAACCTCAATGGGAGGATCGCCTCCGACCCATAAACCGATGAATAGGGGTTGCCCCGGTTGAGTGCGCGATCGAGGTTACGTAACCATGCAGGGCAAAAGGAGCATTTCATGCCAATCCTTGTATGTTACCACCATCTTTTGCACAATCTTCTTGATGTTTTTGTTAGTTGCCTCAACCGCCCCATTCATCTTTGGGCGGTAAGGAGAAGAATTGTGGTCTTTGTATTTTGAAGTTTTCACACGTGTCCTTCATCATTCTCATTGTTCAAATTATCGCTTGGGTTATGCGTGATAATCTTGTGCGGGAGACCGTAGCGGCAAACCAAATCTTTCTTGATGAACTTAACAATCACCGAGCTTGTTACCTTGGGATAAGAAGCGACCTCTACCCACTTGGTGAAGTAGTCAATAGCAACCAAAATGAAACGGTGACCATTTGAAGCTTTGGGTTCAATGGGACCAATGATGTCCATGCCCCACATTGAGAATGGCCATGGTGCGCTCAAAACATTGAGAGAAGTCGGAGGTACATGAGTGTGATCTCGCATAGATTTGACATTTATGGCATCTTCTCACAAAAGCAGAATAACAATCGACTCATCCGCAACCAAGTAGTAACCGACTCTCGAGATTTTTCTAGCCATTGTGTGCCCACTGGAATGAACCCCAAATGAACCTCATGAACATCTCGCATAATCTTTATCGACTCTCTTGATTTACACACGAGGAGTACCAAGTCATAGTTTCTCTTGTAAAGGGCGTCTCCACTCAAGAAGAAACCGGGTGATAGTCTCGAAGTGTTCTCTTGTCATTCTCTGTAGCTCAGGGAGGATACTCTGTTGGTGATGTCTTGCTTGATGTCATTGTACCAAGGCTTACTATCGATTCCCTTCGACCGCCATCTGATAGTGATAAGCGGGTAGACCCTGTCTTTGGATTCTCGGCGGTCGTCAAACTTTTTGTCACGGTGACGTTGAACATAGAAGACAAAGTTGCCAGAGCATCTGCCAACTGATTCTCACTGCGGGGTATGTGTTGGAAAGTGATTTCCTCAAAGGGCTTGATTAATTCTTGAATATAGTCACGGTAAGGAATCAAGTCAGGATTTCTTGTTTCCCAATCCCCTTTTACCTGGTGGACAACTAGAGCTGAATCCCCGTACACGTCGAGCCTCTTGACTTTCCAATCGATTTGCTTGGATACCCGGGATACACGCCATACTGCAATATTGTTTGTGACATAGAAGCTTAGTGCGGCAGTGAATGGTATGAAGCGGTTGTCGGAGAGATCAAGATCCTTTGCCGACCCCCGTGCCCCCCACATGTTAGAGGCACCGTCAAACAACATTCTCCACCTTTCATCATCTTGAGATTTCCATTCGTCAAATAATGCCATAATGTCCTCATCTGGGAATTCACATTGCATTGATTGGTAATCCTCAACCGGTTGATGCGCTGTAATCTGCCCGATTGTGCTACCTTTAATTGCTTTACGGGTTACGTAGGTCATATTCTCGGCGAAGCATTTGCCAAGCGAGCAATTCGACTGTGAGCGCGTGAGTTTCTCAAATATGTACTTGATTGGATCCATTTTGGATACCAACCGGGTAGTGTGACTCAAAGATATCTTGTCTCGGTCGATCGTAGCCAGTGCTGAGAGCACAACAAGTCTTCTCTAATGGTGAATACCTTGTCTCACAGTCTGTGAACTTCTTGCTCAGGTAGTAGATTGCGTGTTCTTTCTTTCCTGACTCATCGTGTTGCCCAAACCACGCGACCCATAGAATTGTCTAGCACGGTGAGGTATAGGATAAGAGGCTGCGCTGCATACGGGTGGCATTAGGGTGGTGGATTTTGGAGGTACACCTTGATTTTCCCAAATGCTTCTTGACATTTATCATTCCACTTCATCTCTTGGTTTTTGCACAACAGTTTGAAAATTGGTTCGCAAGTTGCAGTCAACTGAAAGATGAATCGAGAGATGTAATTCAGTCTTCCCAGGAAACCACGGACTTCTTTCTCTGTTTTAGGTCGCTGGCATTTCCAGAATTGCTCGCACTTTGTCCGGGTCCACCTCTATTCCCTTCTGGCTAACGATGAAACCCAACAATTTCCCTGACCTAACCCCAAAGGTGCACTTAGCGGGGTTCAACCTGAGTTTGTATTTTTCGAGGACGCCGAGCAACCTCCGCGAGTTAACCACATGCTCTTCATCAGTTTTTGATTTGGCGATCATGTCATCCACATAGACTTCAATCTCCTTATGCATCATGTCATGGAATAGGGTTACCATCGCTCTTTGATAGGTTGCCCCGGCATTCTTCAACCCGAAAGGCATGACCTTGTAACAGAAAGTCCCCCAAAGGGTTATGAAGGTGGTTTTCTCCATATCCTCTGGAGCCATTTTGATCTGGTTATAGCCCGAATACCCATCCATGAAGGAGAACATCGAATGTTGAGCAGTACTATCTACCAAGACATCAATGTGGGGTAGGGGAAATCATCTTTAGGGCTTGCTCTGTTCAAATCACGGTAGTCGACACACATTCGAACCTTTCCATCTTTCTTGGGGACCGGAACGATGTTTGCTACCCACTCAGGGTATTTTGCCACAGCTAAGAATCCTGCATCAAACTGTTTCTTGACCTCATCCCTGATTTTCAAAGACATTTCAGCTTCATTCGCCTAAACTTACGCTTTTCTGGGGACATTACGATCTTGCGGCAATCTGCGGCTCAACAATATCTGTGTGCTCAACCACGGCATGTCCCGATAAGTCCATGCGAATACGCCGGCAGTAGTCAAGCGGTGAATCAACTTTTTGCGCTCTTTATCCTCCATTGCGGTACCAACCTTGACCTCTTCCTGTCTTTCTCGGCACCCAGATTGATCATTTCGTGGATTCCCCATGGGGCTCAATGACTTTTTCTTCTTGCTCTACCATTCTCATGATTTCGGAGGAGTATCCCAATCGTCCTCAACATCTTCCTCGGCTTGATTAACCGGGTAATCAAAGTCACAGTATGAGTTATGGGCATTATTATTTTCAGAGACTATTTTCGATCTGCATTAAAATGGAGCGGCGAATAAAGACAAAGAAAAGACACACAAACGAGAGATGAAGACAAATTTTTATTGAAAATTCAAAATAACATTTTATTGATTGATGAGTCTTGACAAAAACATGTGTGCCCAAATGAAATGTTCCAAGGCCTTGGGCAGAGCCGAGGAATCTACATTACAATGAAAATTACTTTAAATTGAAAAACACGGGGAAATCCATGGTCTCCCAGTTCTGCGACTTCTCCAGCAAAGACAAAGAAATAAGACTAGCTAAGCGGCAAACACGACCACTCGAGCTTGATCCTTCTTCAACCACATTAACCTGGTCAGGGTTCAGCATGCCAGCACTCCGGAAGTTGTTCTTGAGGTTAGCGATGATCATCCTCCCCTGATTGGGTGTTCCTCCTCTGAGTTTGGCAAGCCATTTCTCCCTCTTGTCAGATGCTAGCCTTTCCCGATCAGCAAGACTTGGGATGTACCCAACACCGAACTTTTCAATGTTTCCCTCAGCCCGGACCGGTGTTACAATCCCTCGAGCGACTTTTCCTAGGCCTTTGCCGACCTGATACCCATGCCCTAGCATTACCTTTGCAGTCATCATGTCAGCCTTGGACCACTTAGGCTTCTGCAGAGGCTCACTTTCAACGAAGACAGCATTTGAGATCTCCAACCCTTGGAAGGCAGTCTCAAGGGACTCTTCTGCCGCCTCCACGTAACATTCAGGTGGTGATCTGTTTATCAGTGTTTCTTCTTCTCCGTGAATCACTATCAGCTTTCCCTCAGCCACAAACTTGAGTTTCTGATGAAGCGAGGATGGCACTGCCCCGGCAGCATGTATCCAAGGACGTCCTAGCAGGCAGCTATAGGAGGAACTGATGTCCATCACTTGGAAGACAACATAGAACACTTCGGGGCCTACCTGCAGCGGCACTTCTACTTCTCCGAAAACTTCCTTCATCGACCCATCAAATGCTCGACCAAGGTAGAACTCGGCTTCAGATATGAGCAGTCTACATTCAGCTTATTCATGGTGGACTTAGGCATCACATTCAAGGATGAGCCATTATCAATGAGCACTCTGGCGAGCATATAGTCCCCACACTTGACTGAGATGTGAAGAGCTTGATTATGATTCTTTCTCACGGAGGAAGCTCGATTGTCCGAGAAGGTCAAGTAGTTGGATGCTACAATGTTGCCAACAATACCGTCAAGGTGGTTTACCGTGATGTCATGGGAGGCGTGGGCCGTTCAAGATTTTCAGCGGAAGCAAAGACGATGCGCCTCTCGAACTAAGCAACAAAGAGAGCATCGAGATCTTGGATGGAGTTTGATTTAACTGGTCTACCACCCGATATTCACTCTCTGCTTCATTACTTTCGGGAATTCTTGAGCCTCTTTATCCGATACCTTTCGACTTCTACCGTTTCTTGTCTTTTCCCTTACGGGCCCTTTCTTCATCTGTTTTTTGATTTGCTCTCCCTAAGATTTTCAGGAGCATACACCCTTCCACTCCTTGTGATACCACTACCTCCAAGAATGTTTGTTATATCCAAAGTGCTTTTAGGGACCTCTCTGCTGCATTTGCACATTGCAGCTCCATGGAGTCATCCTAGTCTCTCTACTAGGGTAGCAGCAGTCTTGAAATAAAAATGGTCGAGGTCTCATCACGGTGGGTTGGAATTCAGTTGCGAGGAATTTCAATCGGTCCCTCAAGCCTCCATTGCCCGATTGCAAAGTAGACACATTTTCTTCTTTCTTACGGATTCCCACTTGGACCGTGTGTCCGTCTAAGAGATCTGGAGAATTGGCTTAAAGCTTTCACACGCCCCGATGCAGCGAGGATTATCACAGGCGTCTTTCCTAGCACACCCTTCTTTGATGACACCAAGACGGCATAATTCAAAGCATGGATAAAATTCAAAGGCATCCGAATGCAATCAACTTTTCTAACTGCACAGCGACCCCGATGGTCAAGCGGCATTAACAGCAGAGTCCTCCATGCCCCGCAACGGATTGGTGGCCACATTAGGTTGTTGAAATGATATAGTCTTTGCATCAAGTAATTCTTGCACCACATACTTGAACGCTTTACGATCCTCCACCATGACATGACCTCGCCCTGAGAATGAAAGCGCGCAGTAGCATTTGCGTTGTATCCCCAGGATAGGGAGGTTGGTACGGCTTCATCCGACGAGTGTTGATTATTTTGTTGGTGATGAGATAATTAAACAAGTCAGTGTAGGACATGGGAATAGGATCAAAGACAACGAGCTTCCTCTCATTATAGTTCCGGTGATCGATAGTTTGATTGAAATGGGTCGTGCTTGGTGGTGGTTTGAGAAGGAATGGAATAGCTTGCGGAGGATTGCTGTGTGACGGACCATTGGCTCCGATAACCGCATTGGTTTCACCCTCTTTCTTCTTGTAGGGTCGAGAAAAGGTTTTTTCATTTGGAAGGAGAGTCTTTGGGCCATGAGTTATTCTTCATTTGCGCATACCATTCTCTACTCTTTCCCCTGTGACCACCATCTCGAGAGAAATTTGAGGCTACGCCGCCAACCAACCTATCATAATACACCGCAGGAGGGTATCCATAAACATGTGGACCATTTCTTTGTGTCGAAGAGAGGGGTTTCACTTGAGCAAATGAGGTTCCTCCACCCTCGAGCGTATTCCTTGAACGACTCGTTATCTCTCTTAGACATGCATTGTAGTTGAGTCCTATCCGGAGCCAAATCATTGTTGTACTGGTATTGACGCATAAAAGCATCCGCCATGTCCTTCCAGCAGCGGATATTGGTTGGCTCCAATTGCATGTACCGATCGAGGGAGCCCCGGCTAAACTTTCTGAAGCGATTGCATCATCAGTTATCGTCCGGGCATAGGCGATCATTTTCCGACAGTACATTGTCACATGACTGATTGGGCAAGTCGTCCCTCTGTATTTATCAAAAATTGGCGCTTTGAATTTAGGAGGCAAGACTAGATTAGGGACCAAACACGGCTCGTGGGCATTTCTCGCCCGTGAACTGCGCTTCCTCTCGACTCTTAGTCTCTCCTCTAGCATCGATCATCGACTTACGGTTTTCAGTAGGGTAAGTCGAGGAAAACATTCACACCGTAATGAGATTATTATTCATCGTCACTAAGGCCGGGTTCACGTGTGGGTCACGTGAGTGAAGCTGTATTCCCGAGGATGGGTCCACGAACTTGAGGATGGACCATTGCCGTGAATGAAAGCCAAGCGGAGTTCCCTGCGGAATAGGAATCGAATTTGGGCACGAGGCGTTCCGTTCCTCCATTGTTTGCGGTGAGATGGGTTGGACTTGCTCTGCAACCCTAGGGGATTACTTCTGCATTAGCCTCGGCTCCGGAGGTGTGTATCCGGTGGGAGTCCCCAAGGCATCCCATGCATGACCGGTTGGCTCGGTTGTTGGCCCTCGAAGTATGAGCGAAGGTGTGATCTCAAGGGAAGAGTGGCCAGCTTTTAGTAGCGGCGGCGGGACTTTCAACGGCGATTCCGTTCCTCAAGGCTTGTAGTATCGCCATCATTTGAGTCATATCGTGCTTCCATTGCCCCCATTTTCGTTCTCAACTCTCGATTCTCCCGAACCAATTGCTCGGATCGGGAAAGTCAGTGATTGGGGTATCACGGTTCGATTCACGGTTCCTAGGTCTTCGATAATAGGGACGGTCCGAGTCATTCAGTTAGTCGCCATGAGCCTTGCTTGTAGGCGAGTCGAGTATCGATGTTGGCGAACCGACTTGCCTTTTCTCGTTGACGAAACACACTTATGAACACGAGAATGAATAAATGAATGTAATGCAATGCGATATGTATGATTTTATGTTTGCTTTGGTAGGGAATCGTAATACACCTCGCGTTGTCATAGGCGTGTGAATTTAAAGCTCTAACACTCTCTTTTTATTTTATTTTTGTGTTTATATTTTTAATTTGGATGCGACGAGGTTGGAAGCAATAGCAAAACAAACGCACTTCATTCGGAAGGATAGAATACTACAACTTCAAACTCGAAGGAAAAATACAATATTACGAGAACAAATGCTTTTGACAGAAAAGTACTATATTCCAAAGAAAATTACAACTTTTTTAGAGAAAGTTTACAATTTCCTAAGGACTATTACAATACTCTAAAGTGGAATTCAAAGGCAAATAGCTTTCAGCTTCTCCTCCCTCTTTCTCTTCTTGCTTTCGGCTGCCCTTTTGGCTTTCTCCATGAGTTCTTCTGTTAGGATCCTGCAGTACTCGACAAACTCGTATACCTGGGCCGGAGTGTTGGAAGGATTCATTTCTATTTCAAACTCTTCTTAGTTTCTTGGGAACATCCTCACGACTTGGTTAGCTAGCCGGCTAGCTTTGAAAATTTACTCCTCCAAAGCCGAATCTCATCCTTTAGCTCCTTGATAATCTCTTGGTCCTCTATTCTGCCAATTAAGGCCATGAAACGCTGCTCCCAATACCGACTTTCTACTTGCACTTGCTCATAAGATTCCTCTAGGCATCTAAGATTTCTCTTCAATTAAATCGACCTTCCTTGTTCAAACCTTAAAGCTTGTTGGTACTCCTTCAAGATCCCCTGTGATAGACTCTCTATCTTGCCCATGCTTTCTATTTGGTCCCCCAATTCGAACTTCATCACTTGGAATTCTTTTCTTGACTTAGCTAGTGCATCTTTGACCATTTTCTCCTTCTTCCATGACTTGTCATATAATTCCTTCCATTCATACGCCTGCC
The DNA here is from genome assembly GCA_020916435.1 of Oxytropis ochrocephala. Classification (NCBI taxonomy): domain Eukaryota; kingdom Viridiplantae; phylum Streptophyta; class Magnoliopsida; order Fabales; family Fabaceae; genus Oxytropis; species Oxytropis ochrocephala. The sequence continues at coordinate 17,542,359 of CM037091.1, forward strand.
AGTAGCTTCATTCATCTTTGAGGTACACCTCTTTATTTCCTCTTTAGCACCTTTCAAATGTTTCAACCTCCTCTTGCTTTCTTCTTCTATCACAAGTTTCTGTTGGTCGCTTCAATAGTTGCGGCTTGAAGAGCATTTTCGTTCTCTAGCTTCCGCTTGTCTTGCATCACTTTTCCCAACCTGCTTTTTCAAGGTCTTTTTTCTTCTTCCGCTTTAGACAATGCCAACTTAACTTCTTCTAGCTCTTCAATGAGGGGAACGTGAGGCTCTGGTTTTTCTCTTCAAGTGATGACCCCTCTTGATTGGGACGATCGAGTTTCTTTAATCCTCTTTTCGAGCCATTGGGTGAAGGATATAGTAGTGGTCCTTTTAGATAACTCACCTTTGTCTCTCCGCACTACGGTTTCCCAAGCTTGAGAGACTCAAAGTAAGTCCTCGTCTTTAGGGATCCCCGCATGGAGGTAAAAGCGGAACAACATAGCCGGAGGTGAATCTCGCATAGGGTACCCGAGTTGCCTTAAGGTCAAAGATGGGTTATAGTTGATGCACCCCTGTGTTCCCATGAGAGGAACATTCTGGAAACTACCACATTGGAATATTACTGAGGGTTTGTCCTCCCAACACTTGTGTGAGAACCATCGAATCACGAAGAGCATCAAGGTTCTTAAAAGTATCCTTCCATTCCCGAGGGCTCATAGTCTTCGGATCACAACCCAAGGCATAGGATAGCAGATCCCCAACATCACTTTTGTTAACACATACATGATTGATCAACCAAGCGTATAGCACAGGGAAGGAACAACACATCTTATCCTTTCGGAACTCATGATGGCGAGTGAAGGCACGATAGGTCTCGGCGAGAATAGCAGGAACCGGATTGATGGGGCTTTTTGCACTCTTGAAAGCCAGGAACACCCCAACAGCGGTCTCATCTATATGTTTCTTAATCTGAGGGAAAAGGACGATGCCAAAGATGGTCAAAGCTAATATTTGCTTGAAAGAAGCCCAATTCTTTGATACTGCACGACTAGCCATCAAACTCTCAAAGTAACCTTGAGGAAACCCAGATATCTTGTTACGCTCAACTTTATGGGATCGCACTTCTTCTACACTGATTTGCAACAAGGAAGCGAGCTTCTCATCTGAATAATACTGCCTTTGATACTGGTAAGGTTTAATCTCTGAGCGATCAAAACCCAGAATCTTCTCATACTCCTCTAAGGTAGGTGCCATTTGGAAATTCTTGAAAAGAAAACATCTAATCTCTGAATCATAAACCAACTTAAAGCCAAGCGATGGCACTCTCTTGCACTTCTAGTTGTAATAACCTGCGGATGTTCCCATAAGTCTTGTCGAAGGACAGAAGCTCAATAGGACCTAACAGAGAAGCATACTTCTTCAAACTAGTTACATCAATCTTCTTTACATTGGGAAACCTTGAATTGAATGTAGTTTTGCCTTTTGATTCCATGTTTGCTTCTTACACACCTATGACAACGGTTCAGTGTTATGTTGCGATCTCCGGCAAACAAATGTTAATGCATGAAGAATGCAAATGATGAATTTTCACGATTTTGTTAGATGCAAATGCAATGGTGCAAAATGATGTAAATGCGAAATGATGTGGATGACATGGTAAAATAGTAACGAAATGAGGTTTAATTGGTGGTACTTTGAACATTTTCGAAGATACACGCTGCATGCCACCTCATGTAGGTGTTTATGAAAGAAAATTTACAACTTTCGAAATAAAGTTTGGGAAAAAGGAATGCTTAAGCTAAATGCAACAAACAAAGGCGTGCCCCCGTGTCCTACGAATGGTGGGAATCCTGGGGTCTAAAGTCGACGAAAAGGGTAATCCTCTCATGTAAGTTCTAATCACTTCCTCACAATGGCAACCAAGAGCTAAAGTCTTCCTCATGATAACACCCACAATCGTAGAAAGCTACCGAGTGTGAGGCATCATGACAAAGCGTACTCTTGGGCGGAACTTTCATGAGAGCCATACAGACAAAGGTCTACGAATGGCAGTCACTAGTTGTTCCCACTCTCCTAGGTTTTTTTGGACACTGGGTTTTAGGCCCCACTCAGCGCTCACAAGTATAGGGTGTGAAGTGTGTGTTGAGGGCATAATACTTAGCAATAACTACCCTTCCCCCACCTGCAAATGAAAACCCAGACAGTCCAGACAAAGGCAAATAAGAACATGTTGTCTACCCTAGGGTTTAATATCAAATAAGCCAGCCTATGGTTTTAGCAACGACTAATTGCATTGCTTACCTTAAGAAAGGGAGCAAAGAAGAGGGAGCATGATTAGATTGGGGGGAATGCATGAAAGGAGGAAGCATATAAGCAGAGAGAATAAGAGGAGGGACTATCCACAATTTTAAGCAAGAAGCGAACATAGAAGAAGAATAAATACATGTAACATGACAAATATGAGAATATGCTTGTATGAGAAAGAAGAAGAATAGAGGCAAAAACAAAATATTCAAATCAAACACACAAATCATATATTTAATTAGTTAGGCTCGACCCTCTTTAAAAAATTTTTGTCCCCAGTGAAGTCGCCAGCTGTTGCGCCCGAAAAAGTCCCCGAGGGGTTTTCTTCGTTTACAACTTTTTAAGACAATGAAGTCGCCACCGATATTTTTTTATAAGGAAAATATTGAAGAAAAACCTTTTTGGGAAGGCAATTGGTCTTTTGGAAAACTTAAAGATTTGGGTTGAAATTCGGTTAGGCATGGGAAGGTATTAGCGCCCACACCTCCTTTCTATCGAAAGGAACCTTTAATTAAACGTGGTTTTAAGTGTTTGATTGGAAAAGTACTTAAATTTGCCTCTTAATTGAAAAGATTTAATGGATTTTTATTTTGCGGCTCGACGAGAGTTAGCCGCTTTGGGTTTTTTGAAAGGAAAATGTTTTTAGTTTATTGTGCTTGCGGAGGGGATCCGCTCCTACGTATCTCCGGTGCGATGGAGAATTCAAAGCTACGTAGTTCTAGGTTTTTATTTTTAACTTGTTTAGTTGTGAAAATCGAGCTTTCATGATGATCAATTGGCGAAGGCTCCAAGTGACCACCATTAGCACTCCATTGTTAATGATCATGCAAGCAAAGGCTTCGCAAGACCAATAACAAAGTTTTTGATTTAATGAAAAGTTTTTTAGGAAAATTAGGCGTTCATGATGATCAATTGAGCAAAGGCTCCAAGTGATCACCACTAGTTCCCCATTGTTAATGATTATGCAAGCAGAGGCTTCGCAAAACCATTAACAAAGTTTTTTTGATTTATTGAAAATAATTAGAAAAATTAGGCATTCATGATGATCAATTGAGCAAAGGCTCCAAGTGATCACCACTAGTTCCTCATTGTTAATGATTATGCAAGCAGAGGCTTCGCAAAATCATTAACAAAGTTTTTTGATTTATTGAGAAATTATTTGAGTTGAAAAAGAATCAAAACGAGAAAAAGTGGAAATTGCAAAATGAGGGTGTTATTAGTCGTAGGGGTGGTGTAAATCAAGCAGGGGTGTAAACAAGAAGCCCGGTTCGCATATGAGGCCCGGTGATGCGAACGGGCTTAAGTGAGGTGGGGCGCGCGGATTAATCAATGTGGTGTGAATATGAATCTGAATGTTAAAAAAATAAAAAATAAAATAGAGAATTAAAGGGACATATATAAAGTTCAGATTGGAAAGTCCAAACCCTAATTCCCTTTCCTATTTTCACAGCAGCAGCCGTTTCTCTCCTTCCCCTCCAAACATGGCGAAAATTTCGCCTTCCCTTTTGGTGAGAGAGAGAGCGAAGTTAGTGAGTAGATGAGAGAGAAGGAATGAGCGAAGTGAGGGAAGAAGGTTTGGAGGGTGTCGGGTTTTCACGGAGGAAGGCTGCGACGGCGGCGGGGTTCGGTTTTAGGGGTGGTCGCGACGTGGTTTTTTTACGGCGGTGGTGGGTTTCGTTCTGTGACGGTGGTCGCGATGGTGGGAGTGACGGTGAGGTGGTGACGTTTCAGTGAGAGAGAGAACGCGTGGAGTGTGGTGGTGCGACGGTGATAGAGGCAGTGGTGGTGGCTCAGTTTTTTGGCTGCTGGTTCGGTTTTGTGGTGGGTCTCGTGGTGGCTCACCGGAGCTTCGCCGGAGAAGATGACCGGAGGGTCACCGGAGGTGAGTTTTTTTCTATTTTTGGTTCTGTTTGATTTTAGAGCTTTCTGCAGTGCGATTCTTTTCTACCCCATTTTATTCTAGTTTGATGTTCTTGAGTTTGATTGGTTGTTTATATGTTCATTCATCACATTTAACTCATATACACCAATAGAACATAAAAACGAAAAATAAAGTATAGTCAAGCGGATCTAAAAAAATGCTAAACAATGTATTCTACATTTTTGTGTCAGGGTATCGAGAGAAAAAAAAACCAACCCGATTTTCAATTTGTTACAAAAAGAAGGATAAAAACGAGATCTATGTTGTTGCTTGACTGATGTTGTTGTTGTGGTTACGTTGTTGTTCTTTGTTGTTTTTTTGATCAGCTCTCGCTCACTTCTTTTTTTGACTGCTCAGATCTAAACAAATCTGCTTAGGGGATTAGGGTTTTAGTGTAAAACCCTAATCTTTCGATGGTTTTCTTTACTCGAATTTTTTTGTGTCCCGATCTTTGCTTTGTTGATTGTCTTTTTTATATTAAAATATTAGGTTTCTCGCATTAATTATTTTGACTGGGTTTGACTCTTTTCGAGCTGGATCCAAGCTCAATGACTTGGAGAGCATTCTTTGGAACCTCAGCTTCTCTTTCTTTGCGCTTTTATTAGTTTTTGTATTTTCGAATTTATTTATTTTTGTATATTTTGTATTATTATTTTTTGTATTTTTTGGACATTTGGACTCTCCTAAGTTGTAATAAAAATTAAATAGTATTTTTTTGACATTTTTGGACTATTAAACACTTTTAAATTTTAAATAAAACTAAATAGAATTTCTTGACATTTTGGACTATATATATGCTCAAAATAAATTAACTGCAAAGAAAAGAATAATAATAATAATAAAAAGAGTCTGGCCAAACACAAAGACGAGAACGGGCCAGACTAGACGAATACGCTAAAACGAGACTCAAATCGAAGAAATGAGCTCATTAACTAAAAACACTACTTATGTACGACTAAACCTAAATACGAAGATTAAATTGAAGAACGCACGATTTAAATAGCGTGCCTGCTTAATTTAAATAGTGGTACTTTGATTTAGTTGAGTTCCATGATTAAAATTGGCTTAAGTTAAGGGACGGACAAAATTAGGGTATTACAAACCCTTGCAAAATCAACTTTTTTGGTTTTGAGTCCTTCTGTTAGATGGACGTTAAAAAAACGTCTATGTGACATTTTTAAATACGTTTTTACCCCCCTGCAAATAGGGGGTGTTTTGCTTTTACCCCTGCAAAATTTTCCATTATCCTCTCCCCCACCTCACGTTTCATTCGTCTCTTCCACAAATTCCTCCATTATCCTCTCTCCCCCACCTCATCTCATCTCTATCTCTCACTTCTTATCACTATATTCTTCTCCATTCAAATCTTACTTCCACAATCAAATCCCTAATATTCAACAGAACAAAATGGTTCAAACCTCAAACTTCATTTCTCCCTCTCTCTCTCTCGTTCTTCACCACCATTATTTCTTCTAATTCCAAATCTCAAACTAAACCCATATTCTCTTTCTCTCAGAACCAACACACAGTTTAATTAAACCACACACATTTATTAAACTCATAAAACTTTGATTTTGAGATGAAGAACAATCCATAAACAACAATCCATAAAACTTGAAACAAACCCTAAAATCAGAATCACAATAAAAGTTAATTACATGTTGTGCTCATAGTTTGCTGGTTCTGTGAGAGAAAAAGAGAGACGAAGAAGATGAGAAGATGAGTTTTGGTTTGATATGGAAACGTTGGTTTGTGTTGGAGATGGAAAAGTTGATATGAGGTTGGGTGGGTGCTGAGGAAGAAGAAGGGGATTTATATTTTTTTGCAAGGGTAAAGCAAAACACCCCTATTTGCAAGGGGTAAAACGTATTTAAAAATGCCACATAGGCGTTTTTAACGTCCATCTAATGTATGACTAAAACCAAAAAAGTTGATTTTGCAAGGGTTTTTTTTTTTTTAAAAATTTGCAGGGGGTAAAAGCAAAACACTCCATATTTGCAGGGGGTAAAAACATATTTAAGCATAAAAAATTGATTATATTAAAATAATTATCTGAAAGTTTAAACTTATATTTCACCTACCCTCGAAAATAGAAACGCTTAGGATTATTTTGGGAATTGACTCATTGACTCACCATAAATGAATGAAAAAGAACTAGTAGAGGAGCCATGTTAGAGGAATCTACGTACCTCTTCCATGCTCCTATATCGTAGGAGCTTCTGATTTTAATCTTAAAGATTCTCAATACTTATTTCCCTTCTTTTTCTGCCCCTCGTTATTTGTTATCGTCAACCTCCTTACGCTTCGTGTGTGCATGTGAAAGAGAACATGGAAGAAACAGCTAGGAGTGAGAGTGAGGTATGTATAAAACAAACTCTCTTTCTTCTCTGCGTTAACATTTTGAAGGTTATATAATTTATTTTTGCTCTTACTTTTCTATTTCTGAGTTTCTTCTAAGAGTTGACCACATGTTGTTTGATCAAATGCCCCAATGGAGTGAAGTTTATTTACTTCTTTATATGTTAAAGGATTTTGACTTTAGAATTATTTTAATATATTGTTAATAATTAATAACATTGAATTATGAAGAAAAAGTGTGTGATTCCAGTTTTCCAATATTGCTAATTTGCAAACAGGTTAATAGAAAGAATTATGGTATCCTTTAAATCGTGTGTGTGTGTGTGTGTGTGAGAATTCTATCACAACAAAACTGAAGTTTGTTAGCAAATGTTGATCTTTTAGAGTACAAAATCCAAAATCTTATTGTGTAAATGCTGGTGTAGAGTGCTGCTAGTCTACAGAGCCTTGAATAATAGTGTGTTACAGATGTTGCAAACCCGTCATGTAGAAGAGACCTTCTGCAAATCAATTCGGAACAATTATAGATGTTGTTGTTGTGATGTATGACCATAACACCCAATGGCCTAGATGTTTTGGATTCATCACTTATGATTATTATGAGGAAGGAGTTAAGAAATTGTTGTAGATAACTTTTCATGAAACAAATGCAAAACGGTCGAGATTTATAGGGTATATATCTATCGTCCGAGTAGAGGCCAGTTGGTTGGATATTGTTATGGGACAAGTAGAGTAAGTAGAATTGCTAATGTTTGCATTCAGGGATATAATCCAAGCCTCATTGGATTGGAGAGCATGGACTTGCATGGTGCGTAGAATTTTTTCCACCACCTTGCTATCGGGGATGTCTTCTCCATACACCCTCATATGGTTGATAAAATTCGTAACACGTGAAAATTATTGTTCTACGGTTTGAATTGGACATTTCATACTTTTTATATTCTTTACGCATAAACTGCTATTTGGATTTCTTGGCTGTCCACTCTTTTGTATGACAACTTCACGATATTTCACACTTCTTTAGAAGTTTTTGCATTTGCTATTATGCCAAAAATTGAGTAAGAGCTCTTGTTCCTCATACACATCACAAACTCTCTTGCTGTTGATACCAATTTGTTACCAATTGGTCAAAATTTTCTCCTAAACTCAATAGACTCTAAAATATCTAGAGGAAGACTCAAAATAGAAGAGGAAGTCTCATACTACTCAATTGATTGAAATGATACAAGAAGTAGACGTTATATAAGCAAAGCCTTATAACTTATAACAAGATAATATTAAAATATTCTTACTTGTCCTACTAAAACCCTGATGAAATCCTTATTTATTACTTCCTTGCCCGCAACTAAACAATATCAACAGCTAAAATTCATAATCTACGGCTTCAAGTTCAACCCACAACTTGATTTAATAATTTGCCAAAAGATCCTAGCAACAAATAGCTGGAGAAAAATACTTAAATGTTTTTTTCATCTTATTGATTTTGAATGCCTTCATGAGCCGCACCTCCTTGAGCATCAAGATTACTCCTCTGCATTTTAACTATCCAATATACTTTTATCAAGTTCTCTAGATATCTTCAATGACTTTAGCTCATCAATCAACTGAAACAGGTTGTTGTAAGAGTGTCCACCTTCCTCTATAGTCCTCTTGGCAGCATCAGCAAGCTTTTTAGCTCTCAACCTCATTTCTTTGCTCTCTTGGCTGCTTCCCATCAAAAGCACCACAGCCTTCATGATCACTTCCCTTCTTACCAATGTCTCTTCACAAATCTTAACCAATAAGCGATTATTTTCTTTCGCTCCCACTGGCACCCCTATCTTCAGAACATCAACCAGATATCTCTCATGGTAAAACTGCTCAGCAAACATAGGCCATGCAATCATTGGCAAACCAGCATTAATGCTTTCAAGAATGGAATTCCAACCACAATGAGTCACAACTCCTCCGACGGCAGGGTGGTCCAATATGAGAAGCTGTGGTGCCCAGTTCCATATGATATAGCCCTTTTTGCTTTCTTTCATCCTTTCCTCAAATTCCTGAAGAAAATTGTCTCCATCCTCATCTTTATCATATTTTCTAATGACCCAGATGAAGTTATGACCAGAATCTTCAAGCCCATGAGCAATTTCCACAAGCTGAGCATGAGGGAGCCTGGTTAGGCTTCCAAAACTCACATATAATACAGAATCATTTTGGTTGGAGTTAAGCCAATGTAGCCACTCTGGCTCTTTTCCAATTTCCTTCTCCTCCATGTGTCCCCTATTGCCTTTTTTCTCATCATCATCATTCTTGTTAGCCCATGCTGAAACTGGTCCTATACTCCAAGATTTGATTCCCATTGTACTCTTGCTAAGTTTCTCATAATCAGTTTCAAGCTCATGAAAACTATTGTATAATGTTCCATAACTCCTTTCCTCTGATTCTAACATTTTTACATAATAGCTTGAGGAAAGATCCTTAGACGTTGTCCATTTACCTAGTTGTTGAGGAGTCATCTCGATGCTGTCAGGCAAACCAGGAATTGTAAACTTTTGATCATGAGAGTCTAATCCCTCATGAGGTTTATACTTTCTGATAAAATAATAAGCACAGTTGGAGAAGCAGCTTGAGCTGTAAAAGTAAAGCCTTGGAATTCCAAGTTTTGCAGCTGACTCCACTGTCCAAGGATGCATCATATCAGTCACTATACAATCTGGTTGTAAGTCTTGAAACAGATGCTCAATTTGACCTTTGAGCATATATATTCCACGCCCGATTTTGTCAAGTGTTTCTAAGGAAGTGCCATCTTTCATGTTTTCAACTCCATCAGGGAGACCAGCTTGAGTTGCAGGGAACTGAATAAGTTGAGTTTTGATGGGGTATCCTAAACTGAAGTCACTGTCTATGTGTTTTCGGAATGTGGAAGCATTGGCATGGGTAGTGATGATGGTAACACTAGCACCATGTTTGGCAAATAACCTTGCTATGTCTATCATGGGGATCATATGGCCAGGACTTGGATATGGAAGAAAAATTACATTGAGTTGCTGATGGGGTGGTTGGGACTCCATTGCTATTATATGTGGTTCTATATCTTTGGGAAGTTGCTGATTGTTGGTGTTTAATCTTGATGAGGGAAGTTTATGTTCTGTTTCTGAGATAGTTGTGTTTTTATAGCCTTTGTCCAGCAGCAAAAAGACAAAAAAAAAATGAGAGCATCAAAAGGGTGGTATATATATATATATGCCACTTTATTTATTAATAGAATCAATGTTATAGTTTGTGAAAAAAAATATTAATAGAAGCACCACGCCTATCGCGAGGAATTTATATAGTGAGATTTAGTTCACGTGGTAGGGAGCCTGACTTCCCACGATGAAAGAAAGAGTACCAGAAAAGGTTTATAGTATAATATTATATAGGCTTAAATATGTTTTTACCCCCTCAAATATGGGGTGTTTTGTTTTTACCTCCTGCAATTTTTTTTTTTAAAAATCTCTTTGCAAAATCAACTTTTTTGGTTTTAGTCCTTCTGTTAGATGGACGTTACAAAAACGTCTATGTGGCATTTTTAAATACGTTTTTACCCCCTGCAAATAGATGGTGTTTTGTTTTTACCCCCTGCAAAATTTTTCATTATCCTCTCCCCCACCTCACGTTTCATTCATCTCTTCCACAAATTCCTCCATTAACCTCTCTCCCTCACCTCATCTCATCTCTATCTCTCACTTCTTATCACTATATTCTTCTCCATTCAACTCTTACTTCCACAATCAAATCCCTAATATTCAACAGAACAAAATGAACCAAACCTCAAACTTCATCTCTCTCTCTCTCTCGTTCTTCACCACCATTATTTCTTCTCATTCCAAATCTCAAACTAGAACTCATCTTACATTTCTCACAGAACCAAAGACACGATTTAATTAAACCACACACATTTATTAAACCCATAAAACCTTCATTTTGAGATGAAGAACAATCCATAAACAACAATCCATAAAACTTGAAACAAACCCTAAAATAAGAATCGCAATAAAAGTTAATTACATGTTGTGCTCATGGTTTGCTGGTTCTGTGGGAGAGAGAGAGACAAAAAAGATGAGAATATGGGTTCTGGTTTGATATGGAAGCGTTGGTTTGTGTTGGAGATAGAAAAATTTGATATGAGGTTGGGTGGGTGCTGAGGAAGAAGAATGGGATTTGGATTTTTTTTGCAAGGGGTAAAAGCAAAACACCTCCTATTTGTAGGGGGTAAAAACATATTTAAAAATGCTACATAGACGTTTTTTGTAACGTCCATCTAACTGAAGGACTAAAACAAAAAAAGTTGATTTTGCAAAGGTTTTTTTAAAAAAATAATTTGCAGGGGGTAAAAGCAAAACACCCCTTATTTGCAGGGGGTAAAAATGTAGTTAAGCCTATTATATAATATATAGTGTTTTTTTTGTCAAGATTATATATAGTGGTTTTTTTTTTGTCAAGAAGATTATAGGCCACTGCTTATCCCACACCCGCTCCTATTCACCATATACCCCAAACCTTTTAATTCCAAAAGTACCCTCACGTGCAACGCTCATGTAGTGTGTGTGTTTGATAGGTTCGGTTGTGCCTTTCGAACAAATTCGGTTGTGCCTAACCGTGTTAAGAATTTATATGCGTTGATTTACACACAACCGAACCAGATCGGCTCTAATCTGTCGAATTAAATTTATATTAGAAAGTGGTGTGAATTAAATTTACTAAACTTAGGGTTTAATACTGATTGATTGTACCCTTGCTAAAAATAGCCTCATTTTCAAATAACCTTGTTTTTTGACACTCAGGCGAACAATGACATTGGCTCGGCTCGTGACAACGCCCCTCTCACCCGAGTCACGACATTTGGCCGCCACTCGGCGGATAGCGGTATGAGGCGAGGCTCCACAAAGGTCGCCCACTATGGTTCCGAGTTTAAATGCTCAACCACGATGCGCGAGAACATCGCGGCGACCCCATGATCATTGCCGCGTCTTGAATTTCTTTGACTCGGCTTAAAACGCCGAGATATGGGACTGAGGCGCGCGAACCGCCTCCTCTTTGGCTTGCCTTGAATATCAAGTCAAAGACCAGGAGGAAGAAGTTCAATGGACACTCGACGTGCTTCCACGAGCACTACCTTCTCCCGCATCGCAAACTTAAATGTTCAAATTCGTGGCCCGAAGGAGAAGTTCACAACAACTTAGCCCTCTTGATTTTGAGCTTAAATGCTCTGTCAAGACTCAATTGACTCGAGATTAAATGTTCGGTCAAGATTTACTTGATTAGAGCTTAGCCGCTCTGTCAAGCATTTTCAAGTCAAAGACATGGAGCACCTCAGCACCATCCCGAAAGGCGAAAGGAGAATAAGCGAGTCCGATCAAGCCGAGCTCATCCGCCTTTACTCGACCTCGACTTGGGGGCCTTTGTTCGGCTGGGCCAAAAATCCCCTAAAAAAGTGGGCTGGCCCAATCCATCGACTGCAGTACGACCCAACGCTTCGGGCGGGATTTTTTTGCAGGGGTAAAAGCAAAACACCTCCTATTTGTAGGGGTAAAACATATTTAAAAATGCTACATAGACGTTTTTGTAACGTTCATCTAAATGAAGGACTAAAACAAAAAAAGTTGATTTTGCAAGGGTTTTAAAAAAATAATTTGCATGTGGGTAAAGCAAAACACCCCCTATTTGCGGGGGTAAAAATGTAGTTAAGCCTATTATATAATATATAGTGTTTTTTTGTCAAGATTATATATAGTGGTTTTTTTTGTCAAGAGGATTATAGGCCCACTGCTTATCCCACACCCGCTCCTATTCACCATATACCCCAAACCTTTTAATTCCAAAAAGTACCCTCACGTGCAACGCTCATGTAGTGTGTGTGTTTGATAGGTTCGGTTGTGCCTTCAGGAACAAATTCGGTTGTGCCTAACCGTGTTAAGAATTTATATGCGTTCGGTTACACACAACCGAACCAGATCGGCTCTAGTCTGTCGAATTAAATTTATATTAGAAAGTGGTGTGAATTAAATTTACTAAACTTAGGGTTTAATACTGATTGATTGTACCTTGCTAAAAATAGCCTCATTTTCAAATAACCTTGTTTTTGACACTCAGGCGTAACAATGACATTGGCTCCGGCTCGTGACAACGCCCCTCTCACCCGAGTACGACATTGTGGCCGCCACTCGGCGGATGACTCGGTATGAGGCGAGGCTCCACAAAGGTCGCCCACTATGGTTCCGAAGTTTAAATGCTCAACCACGATGCGCGAACGATCCGCGGCGACCCCATGATCATTGCTTGGCGTCTTGAATTTCTTTGACTTCGCTTTAAAACGCCGAGATATGGGGCTGGGGCGCGAACCGCCTCCTCTTTGGCTTGCCTTGAATATCAAGTCAAAGACCAGGAGGAAGAAGTTCAATGGACACTCGACCGTGTGCTTCCACGAGCACTACCTTCTCCCGCATCGCAAACTTAAATGTTCAAATTCGTGACCGGGAGGAGAAGTTCACAACAACTTAGCCCTCTTGATTTTGAGCTTAAATGCTCTGTCAAGACTCAATTGACTCGAGATTAAATGTTCGGTCAAGATTTACTTGATTCCGAGCTTACCGCTCTGTCAAGCATTTTCAAGTCAAAGACATGGAGCACCTCCGGACCATCCCGAAGGCGAAAGGAGAATAACCGAAGTCCGATCAAGCCGAGCTCATCCGCTTTACTCGACCTCGACTTGGGGGCCACCGTTCTACCGGGCCAAAAATCCCCTAAAGAAGTGGGCTGGCCCAATCCATCGATGCAGTACGACCCAACGCTCGGGCCGGATTTTTTGCGCAGGGGTAAAAGCAAAACACCTCCTATTTGTAGGGGGTAAAAACATATTTAAAAATGCTACATAGACGTTTTTTGTAACGTCCATCTAACAGAAGGACTAAAACAAAAAAAGTTGATTTTGCAAGGGTTTTTTAAAAAAAATAATTTGCAGGGGGTAAAAGCAAAACACCCCCTATTTGCAGGGGGTAAAAATGTAGTTAAGCCTATTATATAATATATAGTGTTTTTTTTGTCAAGATTATATATAGTGGTTTTTTTTGTCAAGAGGATTATAGGCCATCGCTTATCCCACACCCGCTCCTATTCACCATATACCCCAAACCTTTTTAATTCCAAAAGTACCCTCACGTGCAACGCTCATGTAGTGTGTGTGTTTGATAGGTTCGGTTGTGCCTTTCCGAACAAATTCGGTTGTGCCTAACCGTGTTAAGAATTTATATGCGTTCGGTTACACACAACCGAACGGATCGGCTCTAGTCTGTCGAATTAAATTTATATTAGAAAGTGGTGTGAATTAAATTTACTAAACTTAGGGTTTAATACGATTGATTGTACCCTTGCTAAAAATAGCCTCATTTTCAAATAACCTTGTTTTTTTTGACACTCGAGGCTTAACAATGACATTGGCTCCCGGCTCAGGACAACGCCCCTCTCACCCGAGTACGACACTGTGCTGGCCACTCGGCGGATGACGGTATGAGGCGAGGCTCCACAAAGGTCGTCCACTATGGTTCCGAGTTTAAATGCTCAACCACGATGCGCGAGAACAAATCGCGGCGACCCCATGATCATTGTTAGCGTCTTCAAATTTCTTTGACTCGCTTTAAAACGCCGAGATATGGGGACTGGGACGCGAACCGCCTCCTCTTTGGCTTGCCTTGAATATCAAGTCAAAGACCCAGGAGGAAGAAGTTCAATGGACACTCGACCCGTGCTTCCACGAGCACTACCTTCTCCGCATCGCAAACTTAAATGTTCAAATTCGTGGACCGGCGGAGAAGTTCACAACAACTTAGCCCCTCTTGATTTTGAGCTTAAATGCTCTGTCAAGACTCAATTGACTCCGAGATTAAATGTTCGGTCAAGATTTACTTGATTCCGAGCTTAGATGCTCTGTCAAGCATTTTCAAGTCAAAGACATGGAGCACCTCCAGACCATCCCGAAAGGCGAAAGGAGAATAACCGAGTCCGATCAAGCCGAGCTCATCTGCCTTACTCTGACCTCGACTTGGGGGGCCACTGTTCCGGCCTGGGCCAAAAATCCCCTAAAGAAGCTGGGCCTGGCCCAATCCATCGACAGAGTACGACCCAACGCTCAGGGCCAAGATTTTTTTTGCAGGGGGTAAAAGCAAAACACCTCCTATTTGTAGGGGGTAAAAACATATTTAAAAATGCTACATAGACGTTTTTTGTAACGTCCATCTAACAGAAGGACTAAAACAAAAAAAGTTGATTTTGCAAGGGTTTTTTAAAAAAAATAATTTGCAGGGGGTAAAAGCAAAACACCCCCTATTTGCAGGGGGTAAAAATGTAGTTAAGCCTATTATATAATATATAGTGTTTTTTTTGTCAAGATTATATATAGTGGTTTTTTTTTGTCAAGAGGATTATAGGCCACTGCTTATCCCACACCCGCTCCTATTCACCATATAGCCCAAACCTTTTTAATTCCAAAAAGTACCCCTCACGTGCAACGCTCATGTAATGTGTGTGTTTGATAGGTTCGGTTGTGCCTTTCCGAACAAATTCGGTTGTGCCTAACCGTGTTAAGAATTTATATGCGTTCGGTTACACACAACCGAACCAGATCGGCTCTAGTCTGTCGAATTAAATTTATATTAGAAAGTGGTGTGAATTAAATTTACTAAACTTAGGGTTTAATACAGTTGATTGTACCCTTGCTAAAAATAGCCTCATTTTCAAATAACCTTGTTTTTTGACACTCAGGGCGAACAATGACATTGGCTCCCGGCTCGTGACAACGCCCCTCTCACCCGAGTACGACACTGTGCTGGCCACTCGGCGGATGACGGTATGAGGCGAGGCTCCACAAAGGTCGTCCACTATGGTTCCGAGTTTAAATGCTCAACCACGATGCGCGAGAAGCGATTCCGCGACCCCATGATCATTGCTTCGCGTCTTCATTTCTTTGACTCGGCTTAAAAACGCCGAGATATGGGACCAGGGCGCGAACCGCCTCCTCTTTGGCTTGCCTTGAATATCAAGTCAAAGACCGGAGGAAGAAGTTCAATGGACACTCGACCCGTGCTTCCACGAGCACTACCTTCTCCCGTACTGCAAACTTAAATGTTCAAATTCGTGACCGAAGGGAGAAGTTCACAACAACTTAGCCCCTCTTGATTTTGAGCTTAAATGCTCTGTCAAGACTCAATTGACTCGAGATTAAATGTTCGGTCAAGATTTACTTGATTCCGAGCTTACCGCTCTGTCAAGCATTTTCAAGTCAAAGACATGGAGCACCTCCGCACCATCCCGAAAGGCGAAAGGAGAATAACCGAGTCCGATCAAGCCGAGCTCATCCGCTTACTCGACCTCGACTTGGGGGCCTTTGTTAGGCACGGGCCAAAAATCCCCTAAAGAGTTTGGGCCCGCCCAATCCATCGATGCAGTACGACCCAACGCTCGGGGCGAGGATTTTTTTGCAGGGGTAAAAGCAAAACACCTCCTATTTGTAGGGGTAAAACATATTTAAAAATGCTACATAGACGTTTTTTGTAACGTCCATCTAACAGAAGGACTAAAACAAAAAAAGTTGATTTTGCAAGGGTTTTTTAAAAAAAATAATTTGCAGGGGGTAAAAGCAAAACACCCCCTATTTGCAGGGGGTAAAAATGTAGTTAAGCCTATTATATAATATATAGTGTTTTTTTTGTCAAGATTATATATAGTGGTTTTTTTTGTCAAGAGGATTATAGGCCACTGCTTATCCCACACCCGCTCCTATTCACCATATACCCCAAACCTTTTTAATTCCAAAAAGTACCCCTCACGTGCAACGCTCATGTAGTGTGTGTGTTTGATAGGTTCGGTTGTGCCTTTCCGAACAAATTCGGTTGTGCCTAACCGTGTTAAGAATTTATATGCGTTCGGTTACACACAACCGAACCAGATCGGCTCTAGTCTGTCGAATTAAATTTATATTAGAAAGTGGTGTGAATTAAATTTACTAAACTTAGGGTTTAATACAGTTGATTGTACCCTTGCTAAAAATAGCCTCATTTTCAAATAACCTTGTTTTTTGACACTCGTATGAACAATGACATTGGCTCCGGCTCGTGACAACGCCTCTCACCCGAGCACGACTTTGCAGGGCCACTCGGCGGATGACTCAGATGAGGCGAGGCTCCACAAAGGTCGTCCACTATGGTTCCGAAGTTTAAATGCTCAACCACGATGCGCGAGAACGATCCGCGGCAATGACCCCATGATCATTGCCGCGTCTTGACTTTGCTTGACTCGGCTTTAAAACGCCGAGATATGGGACTGGGGGCGCGAACCGGCCTCCTCTTTGGCTTGCCTTGAATATCAAGTCAAAGACCGGAGGAAGAAGTTCAATGGACACTCGACCCGTGCTTCCACGAGCACTACCTTCTCCCGTACTGCAAACTTAAATGTTCAAATTCGTGACCGAAGGGAGAAGTTCACAACAACTTAGCCCCTCTTGATTTTGAGCTTAAATGCTCTGTCAAGACTCAATTGACTCCGAGATTAAATGTTCGGTCAAGATTTACTTGATTCCGAGCTTAGCTGCTCTGTCAAGCATTTTCAAGTCAAAGACATGGAGCACCTCCGCACCATCCCGAAGGCGAAAAGGAGAATAAGCGAAGTCCGATCCGCCGAGCTCATCTGCCTTACTCTGACCTCGACTTGGGGGGCCACTGTTCCGGCCTGGGCCAAAAATCCCCTAAAGAAGCTGGGCCTGGCCCAATCCATCGACAGAGTACGACCCAACGCTCAGGGCCAGGATTTTTTTTGCAGGGGGTAAAAGCAAAACACCTCCTATTTGTAGGGGGTAAAAACATATTTAAAAATGCTACATAGACGTTTTTTGTAACGCCCATCTAATGAAGGACTAAAACAAAAAAGTTGATTTTGCAAGGGTTTTTAAAAAAATAATTTGTGGGGTAAAGCAAAACACCCCTATTTGCAGTGGGGTAAAAATGTAGTTAAGCCTATTATATAATATATAGTGTTTTTTTGTCAAGATTATATATAGTGGTTTTTTTTTTGTCAAGAGGATTATAGGCCTTCGCTTATCCCACACCCGCTCCTATTCACCATATACCCCAAACCTTTTTAATTCCAAAAGTACCCTCACGTGCAACGCTCATGTAGTGTGTGTGTTTGATAGGTTCGGTTGTGCCTTTCCGAACAAATTCGGTTGTGCCTAACCGTGTTAAGAATTTATATGCGTTCGGTTACACACAACCGAACCAGATCGGCTCTAGTCTGTCGAATTAAATTTATATTAGAAAGTGGTGTGAATTAAATTTACTAAACTTAGGGTTTAATACAGTTGATTGTACCCTTGCTAAAAATAGCCTCATTTTCAAATAACCTTGTTTTTTGACACTCGTGTATTAACAATGACATTGGCTCCGGCCGTGACAACGCCTCTCTCACCCGAGTACGACATCGCTGGCCGCCACTCGGCGGATGACTCAGATGAGGCGAGGCTCCACAAAGGTCGCCCACTATGGTTCCGAAGTTTAAATGCTCAACCACGATGCGCGCGAACGATCATGGCGACTTCATGATCATTGCTTAGCGTCTTGAATTTCTTTGACTCGGCTTAAAACGCCGAGATATGGGACTGGGGGCGCGAACCGGCCTCCTCTTTGGCTTGCCTTGAATATCAAGTCAAAGACCGGAGGAAGAAGTTCAATGGGCACTCGACCCGTGCTTCCACGAGCACTACCTTCTCCCGTACTGCAAACTTAAATGTTCAAATTCGTGACCAGAGGCGGAGAAGTTCACAACAACTTAGCCCCTCTTGATTTTGAGCTTAAATGCTCTGTCAAGACTCAATTGACTCAGATTAAATGTTCGGTCAAGATTTACTTGATTAGAGCTTAGATGCTCTGTCAAGCATTTTCAAGTCAAAGACATGGAGCACCTCCAGACCATCCCGAAAGGCGAAAGGAGAATAACCGAGTCCGATCAAGCCGAGCTCATCTGCCTTACTCTGACCTCGACTTGGGGGGCCACTGTTCCTACTGGGCCAAAAATCCCCTAAGAAAGTGGGCACCGCCCAATCCATCGATGCAGTACGACCCAACTTTCGGGGCCAAGATTTTTTTGCAGGGGGTAAAAGCAAAACACCTCCTATTTGTAGGGGGTAAAAACATATTTAAAAATGCTACATAGACGTTTTTTGTAACGTCCATCTAACTGAAGGACTAAAACAAAAAAAGTTGATTTTGCAAGGGTTTTTAAAAAAATAATTTGCAGGGGTAAAGCAAAACACCCCCTATTTGCATGAGGGGTAAAAATGTAGTTAAGCCTATTATATAATATATAGTGTTTTTTTGTCAAGATTATATATAGTGGTTTTTTTTGTCAAGAGGATTATAGGCCATCGCTTATCCCACACCCGCTCCTATTCACCATATAGCCCAAACCTTTTTAATTCCAAAAGTACCCCTCACGTGCAACGCTCATGTAATGTGTGTGTTTGATAGGTTCGGTTGTGCCTTTCGAACAAATTCGGTTGTGCTCTAACCGTGTTAAGAATTTATATGCGTTCGGTTACACACAACCGAACCAGATCGGCTCTAGTCTCTGTCGAATTAAATTTATATTAGAAAGTGGTGTGAATTAAATTTACTAAACTTAGGGTTTAATACTGATTGATTGTACCCTTGCTAAAAATAGCCTCATTTTCAAATAACCTTGTTTTTGACACTCAGGCGAACAATGACATTGGCTCCCGGCCGTGACAACGCCCTCTCACCCGAAAGTACGACCTTTGGCCGCCACTCGGCGGATGACGGTATGAGGCGAGGCTCCACAAAGGTCGCCCACTATGGTTCCGAAGTTTAAATGCTCAACCACGATGCGCGAGAACGGTCGCGGCGACCCCATGATCATTGCCGTGGCGTCTTCATTTCTTTGACTCGGCTTTAAAACGCCGAGATATGGGACCCAGGCGCGAGCCGCCTCCTCTCTTTGGCTTGCCTTGAATATCAAGTCAAAGACCGGAGGAAGAAGTTCAATGGACACTCGACCGTGCTTCCACGAGCACTACCTTCTCCCGCATCGCAAACTTAAATGTTCAAATTCGTGGACCGGGCGGAGAAGTTCACAACAACTTAGCCCTCTTGATTTTGAGCTTAAATGCTCTGTCAAGACTCAATTGACTCAGAGATTAAATGTTCGGTCAAGATTTACTTGATTCCGAGCTTAATTTGCTCTGTCAAGCATTTTCAAGTCAAAGACATGGAGCACCTCCGCACCATCCCGAAAGGCGAAAGGAGAATAACAGGAGTCCGATCAAGCCGAGCTCATCCGCCTTACTCGACCTCGACTTGGGGGCCTTTGTCCGGCCGGGCCAAAAATCCCCTAAGAAAGTGGGCTGGCCCAATCCATCGCATGCAGTACGACCCAACGCTCGGGGCCAGGATTTTTTTTGCGGGGGTAAAAGCAAAACACCTCCTATTTGTAGGGGTAAAACATATTTAAAAATGCTACATAGACGTTTTTGTAACGCCCATCTAATGAAGGACTAAAACAAAAAAGTTGATTTTGCAAGGGTTTTTTAAAAAAAATAATTTGCAAGGGGTAAAAGCAAAACACCCCCTATTTGCAGGGGGTAAAAATTAGAGCTGGCAAAATGGGCCGGGCCCGTCGGGCCGGGCCGGGCTAGCCCGCAAAAACATAAAACTTGGGCCTAAAAAGTTGAGCCCGTTTTTATATCCAGGCTTCTTAGCCCGGTCCATAAAAGCCCGAGCCGTGCAAGACTAGTTAGCTCCGCCTGCCACGGGTAGCCCGCGAACCCGCAAATTAAAATAATAACGTTAGAATTATAATATAATTACTCTCAAAAGTCCAAAATCAGTAAGCCAAACCTACCCAATCCAATATTTGCAACCCAAATGAAACGCAGGCCACTCGTTTATAATGTTTAGTGTTGTAGTTTTTTTTTTCTTTTTGGTGAGAAGAGTTGTAGCTTTTACTAATAATAACATGTTCTTGGCAATTTGTTTTACAAAAGGAGGCGCCGCTTCTCCAAGGAGTTTCACTCGAGAGGCAACATGCATAAATTACTTTTCTGCATAAATTATTTTGGTTAACTCTTTTTAGTTAATGATGGTCGCCAATTACCCGCATCCTTGAGAATATTTACTTGCCAAAGAAAATTGTTTCTTCGTTGGGATCTGAGAAAAACTATAAGCTAGCATAGTGTTTGTCATTGCAAATTCCATGCTTGCAATGACTAAAGTATACATGTAATCTAACGATATTTGGACTAAAAAAAGTAATAAAATCCTAAAAGAGCATATCTATATTTTATTTTTAAAAAAATATTTTTAATTAGTGTTGCGTATAATGCGGGCTAGCAGAAAAGCCCGTGGCCCATATGATAGGCGGGCTTGGGCCATCAAGGTTGAGCCGAATTTAAATCCGGGCTTTTTGGCCCACCAGTAAAAGCCCAAGCCCGTCATGGGCCGGCCTGATGTGGGTCGGGTAGCCCGTTTTGCCAGCTCTAGTAAAAATGTAGTTAAGCCTATTATATAATATATAGTGTTTTTTTTGTCAAGATTATATATAGTGGTTTTTTTTTGTCAAGAGGATTATAGGCCACTGCTTATCCCACACCCGCTCCTATTCACCATATACCCCAAACCTTTTTAATTCCAAAAAGTACCCCTCACGTGCAACGCTCATGTAGTGTGTGTGTTTGATAGGTTCGGTTGTGCCTTTCCGAACAAATTCGGTTGTGCCTAACCGTGTTAAGAATTTATATGCGTTCGGTTACACACAACCGAACCAGATCGGCTCTAGTCTGTCGAATTAAATTTATATTAGAAAGTGGTGTGAATTAAATTTACTAAACTTAGGGTTTAATACTGATTGATTGTACCCTTGCTAAAAATAGCCTCATTTTCAAATAACCTTGTTTTTGACACTCGAGGCGAACAATGACATTGGCTCGGCTCGTGACAACGCCCTCTCACCCGAGCACGACATTTGTCTTTGGCCACTCGGCGGATGACGGTATGAGGCGAGGCTCCACAAAGGTCGCCCACTATGGTTCCGAAGTTTAAATGCTCAACCACGATGCGCGAAAGCGGTCCCGCGGCGACCCCATGATCATTGCTTAGCGTCTTCAAATTTCCGCACGACTCGGCTTAAAACGCCGAGATACGGGGGCTGGGCGCGAACCCGGCCTCCTCTTTGGCTTGCCTTGAATATCAAGTCAAAGACCGGAGGAGGAAGAAGTTCAATGGACACTCGACCCGTGCTTCCACGAGCACTACCTTCTCCCCGCATCGCAAACTTAAATGTTCAAATTCGCGGACCGAAGGAGAAGTTCACAACAACTTAGCCCTCTTGATTTTGAGCTTAAATGCTCTGTCAAGACTCAATTGACTCGAGATTAAATGTTCGGTCAAGATTTACTTGATTCCGAGCTTAGATGCTCTGTCAAGCATTTTCAAGTCAAAGACATGGAGCACCTCCGCACCATCCCCGAAGGCGAAAGGAGAATAACCGAGTCCGATCAAGCCGAGCTCATCCGCCTTACTCGACCTCGACTTGGGGGCCCTTTGTTCGGCACGGGCCAAAAATCCCCTAAAGAAGCCGGGCCCGCCCAATCCATCGACAGCAGTACGACCCAGCCTTTCGGGGCCAAGATTTTTTTGCGGGGGTAAAAGCAAAACACCTCCTATTTGTAGGGGTAAAACATATTTAAAAATGCTACATAGACGTTTTTGTAACGTCCATCTAATGAAGGACTAAAACAAAAAAGTTGATTTTGCAAGGGTTTTTAAAAAAATAATTTGCAGAGAGGTAAAGCAAAACACCCCTATTCATAGGGGGTAAAAATGTAGTTAAGCCTATTATATAATATATAGTGTTTTTTTGTCAAGATTATATATAGTGGTTTTTTTTGTCAAGAGGATTATAGGCCATCGCTTATCCCACACCCGCTCCTATTCACCATATACCCCAAACCTTTTTAATTCCAAAAAGTACCCTCACGTGCAACGCTCATGTAATGTGTGTGTTTGATAGGTTCGGTTGTGTCTTTCCGAACAAATTCGGTTGTGCCTAACCGTGTTAAGAATTTATATGCGTTCGGTTACACACAACCGAACCGGATCGGCTCTAGTGCGTCGAATTAAATTTATATTAGAAAGTGGTGTGAATTAAATTTACTAAACTTAGGGTTTAATACGATTGATTGTACCCTTGCTAAAAATAGCCTCATTTTCAAATAACCTTGTTTTTTGACACTCGTAGGCGAACAATGACATTGGCTCGGCTCGTGACAACGCCCTCTCACCCGAGTACGACAACATCTTTGGCCACTCGGCGGATGACTCAGATGAGGCGAGGCTCCACAAAGGTCGCCCACTATGGTTCCGAAGTTTAAATGCTCAACCACGATGCGCGAGAACAATCGCGGCGACCCCATGATCATTGCTTAGCGTCTTCACTTCTTTCGACTTTGGGCTTAAAACGCCGAGATACGGGACCTGGGCGCGAACCGCCTCCTCTTTGGCTTGCCTTGAATATCAAGTCAAAGACCAGGAGGAAGAAGTTCAATGGACACTCGACCGCGCTTCCACGAGCACTACCTTTCCCGCATCGCAAACTTAAATGTTCAAATTCGTGGATAGAAGAGGAGAAGTTCACAACAACTTAGCCCCTCTTGATTTTGAGCTTAAATGCTCTGTCAAGACTCAATTGACTCGAGATTAAATGTTCGGTCAAGATTTACTTGATTCCGAGCTTAGATGCTCTGTCAAGCATTTTCAAGTCAAAGACATGGAGCACCTCCGCACCATCCCCGAAGGCGAAGGAGAATAACCGAGTCCGATCAAGCCGAGCTCATCCGCCTTACTCGACCTCGACTTGGGGGCCTTTGTTCTACTGGGCCAAAAATCGCCTAAAGAAGCCGGGCCCGCCCAATCCATCGACAGAGTACGACCCAACGCTCAGGGCCAGGATTTTTTTTGCAGGGGGTAAAAGCAAAACACCTCCTATTTGTAGGGGGTAAAAACATATTTAAAAATGCTACATAGACGTTTTTTGTAACGTCCATCTAACAGAAGGACTAAAACAAAAAAAGTTGATTTTGCAAGGGTTTTTTAAAAAAAATAATTTGTGTGGGGTAAAGCAAAACACCCCCTATTTATTTGCAGGGGGTAAAAATGTAGTTAAGCCTATTATATAATATATAGTGTTTTTTTTGTCAATATTATATATAGTGGTTTTTTTTTGTCAAGAGGATTATAGGCCACGGCTTATCCCACACCCGCTCCTATTCACCATATACCCCAAACCTTTTTAATTCCAAAAAGTACCCCTCACGTGCAACGCTCATGTAGTGTGTGTGTTTGATAGGTTCGGTTGTGCCTTTCCGAACAAATTCGGTTGTGCCTAACCGTGTTAAGAATTTATATGCGTTCGGTTACACACAACCGAACCAGATCGGCTCTAGTCTGTCGAATTAAATTTATATTAGAAAGTGGTGTGAATTAAATTTACTAAACTTAGGGTTTAATACAGTTGATTGTACCCTTGCTAAAAATAGCCTCATTTTCAAATAACCTTGTTTTTGACACTCGTCAGGCGAACAATGACATTGGCTCCGGCTCGTGACAACGCGCCTCTCACCCGAAAGTACGACATCTTGGCCGCCACTCGGCGGATGACGGTATGAGGCGAGGCTCCACAAAGGTCGTCCACTATGGTTCCGAGTTTAAATGCTCAACCACGATGCGCGAGAACAGTCCGCAGCGACCCCCATGATCATTGCTTCGCGTCTTCAGCCCCCTTTGACTCGGCTTAAAACGCCGAGATATGGGGCTGGGCGCGAACCGCCTCCTCTTTGGCTTGCCTTGAATATCAAGTCAAAGACCAGGAGGAAGAAGTTCAATGGACACTCGACGTGCTTCCACGAGCACTACCTTCTCCCGTCATCGCAAACTTAAATGTTCAAATTCGTGGACCAAGGAGAAGTTCACAACAACTTAGCCCCTCTTGATTTTGAGCTTAAATGCTCTGTCAAGACTCAATTGACTCAGAGATTAAATGTTCGGTCAAGATTTACTTGATTTCGAGCTTAGATGCTCTGTCAAGCATTTTCAAGTCAAAGACATGGAGCACCTCAGGACCATCCCGAAAGGCGAAAGGAGAATAAGCGAGAGTCGATCAAGCCGAGCTCATCGCGCTTTACTCGACCTCGACTGGGGGCCTTTGTCCGGCTGGGCCAAAAATCCCCTAAAGAAGCCGGGCTCGCCCAATCCATCGCAGCAGCACGACCCAACGCTCGGGGCGAGGATCCGTCGCCCGCATCCGACGCCTTCGGTCGACCTCCCTCCTCTATATATATGGGTGCTATCCTCCATTTCCGGTGTACACTTTTCATTCCTTGCACATCCCACCTCACTCACATACTGACTTAGGCATCAGAGTGTTTGCAGGTACACCCCACCCAACGTGGGACGGAGAGCAACTCGGGGTGACCGAGCTCAATCTTCAAGATTCGACATCCATCTCCCAGGTTTACAAAGCAAGATCTACAGGTACTTTTCGAGATCGAAGATCGAACACCACCTAACTAAATTGTTATTATACCCCTCGTTAGTTTCAAACTCAGCTCATATTTATAATAGGGTTTTAAGTAGAGAGACCGGATGAGATAAGGTGATGAGATTAACTTATTATAGGGTTATGCTATTTAGTACGATGAGTTTTGTATGAAACATACGAAATACAAGTGATTAAACATGAGGCGCTGCAAAACAATACATGGGAGGCAAAGCATAATAAAGGGTCCACACTTTTCTTATCGTACTAACAATCATTTTTGCTTATTTTACCATGCTGACTCAAGATATATTAAAGTATCATGATATGATAATCTTATCATATCATGTCTCCGTATCTAGGCCATTTACGAACCCTTATAATTAAGACACAAAATCAGCATATACACAACCAAATACAACAAAAGGAGCATAATGTTGTAAAGCAAATAGTTGTGTTAATTTTAATACCCATTGGTGAAATCTATATTGACTTTGTAATAGATTAATGCAGTTCACACATGTGGTTATAATAAATTTTTGGAGTTGGTTATTGGGTATATCAGTTGTCATAACTCACACTACAAAAAAATCATATTTCATGAGGAATTAGCAAGGAATGTGGAAGTTAAACATTAACGATGAAATTATTGGCATTAGCAAGGGACCTTAGCGACAAATTTTTTTGACATTAGCAATGGACCAGTCCCTCACTAAGTGGAGGCGGGAATTCAAAAATTTAGCACTAAAAACAAGGTGATTAGCGACATAATTGGTCTCTCCCTAACGTGAATATGATCGTTGTGCAGTCCTTGGGAAGTTGAATTTGATGTTAGCGACGGAACTAAGTCCCTCGCTAATGCCAACTAACAGTTAGCGACGGATCAGTCCCTCACAAAGGTAAAATTTTATTTATTTTTACTTTAAATAACCACACACCACACACTCTCATTTCATCTTATTTCTTCTCTCACCTCTTCCCTCTTTCACTACTAATTCTCTCCACCTTCCAACAACACCACCACCACCACCATGAACTCCTCTTCCTTCCTATCTCTCTCTCTCTCCCCTCCCTCCCTCCTATGAATTCCTCTTCTCTCACCTATGAATTTCTTTACTCTTTTTCTCTTCTTCTCTCCACCTTCCACCACCACCACCACCACCACCTATCCTCCATCTCTCTCTCTCTCCTATGAAGTGAACAACCACCACCAACTTCTCTCCTCTCTCTCTCTCTCCTATGAAGTGAACCACAACCACCACCACCACATAGCTTCTCCCAACCACCACCACCACATTAATAATATAATATAATGTTCATTACTAATATAATAATAAATAAGTTTAAATATATGTTACCCCCTACAAATATACCCATTATCCATTTACCCCCTATAAAAATAAAACTCTTAAAAAAGACCTCGCAAATATTAAATATTTCTAGTTACCCCCTACTGTTAGATTATGTTAACAGCGTTAAGTGTATGCTGATGAAACACTTAATATTTGCAGGGGGTAAATGGATAATGAGCATATTTGCAGGGGGTAAATGGATAATGACCATATTTGCAGGGGGTAACATATATTTACGCAGGGGGGTAAATGGATAATGAACATATTTGTAGGGGGTAACATATATTTACACTTAACGCTGTCAACATAATCTAACAGTAGAGGGTAACCGTAAACATTTTATATTTGCAAGGTCTTTTTTAAGAGTTTTACTTTTACAGGGGGGTAAATGGATAATGAGTATATTTGCAGGGGGTAACATATATTTAAGCCTAATAAATATATAAAAAAACAGGTTAAAAAACTAAAACAACACATAAAACAAGCTATTCAAATTTGGACGCGCGACAGTCAAAATTAGTAAGGGAAACTGATTCCCTCGCTAATTAGCGAGGGTCAGGGGAATTGTCCCTCGCTAATTAGCGAGAGATTCAAATTCTCTCGCTAATGGATTAGCGAGGGAATCAGTCTCTCGCTAATTTCCTCGCAAATGATGACTAGCGACGTAAATTGGACGTTTTGCGAGGAAAAATCCCCTCGCTAATAACTTTTTTCTTGTAGTGTCATAACTATTTACTGAATTTGATTAACCATAACTTAAATTTTCATATGTTTAAGTGTAATGTAGTTGAACACTTGGAAACTAGGGTTAATAACATTCAAACTTGTGGTTAATGAAGTTTATCTAATGATTAATAAATAGCAACACATGATATAATCATTAACTACATAGACTACGTGTGTAAATTGTATTAACCATTAAAAAAGTTGTTGAATTTACGTGTCAAGGTATTCTAAAAACATTTCCCAAAATCAAAAGCGTAAACGAAATTTTCTTATTTTAGTATCTCAAGTAGGTAGCTCAGTTGACGAGCTAAGGAATACCGAATGAGTACACTAAAGAAGTGCAAGCAGGAAGTCATGAGTTCAAATTCAAAAAACTAACATTTTCTCCTCTCCATTAACATTGCCTATAAAAAAAAGTTCCTATTTTAGTTATGCCATTATTTGGTTTTGAACTTAGACGTGATGCATACAAAGTATTCGATAATGAAAAAAAGAAGGACAAAGTAGTCCTCAGCGACCATCACCTTAAAAAAACGCCAATTAAACGACAGACCTGTCATGTTATTTGTTGAGGTTGAACATTAACTCTTAGCAATGCGTTAATTACTATGCTCTTGTAATACTTTTGGACCGAATTGATCCCTAAGTATAGTCTTTCTTAAAGATATCAAGGGACAAAATAGTCATTGTATTTTTGGGTCATTTTAGTCCCTCAAAGCCAAAACAAAACAAATGATTCATGAATTCTAGAAATTGAAAACCAGGACGAAGAACTCAAACTCATGATGAAGTACAAAATAACGAGGGAACAACGAAAAAACGAAGGAGAAACTAGAAATGAAGAACCAAAAAAATTGTGCTACATAAACGAAGGCGAAAAGTAAACATTAGATATTTTGCTATTTATTTCTCTGTTTATATTTTTGTGATTTGTTTCTCTGTTTAGGTTTTACGCGTCTCGTTTCTCTGCAATTTCTTTGCAAAATCAGTTTGTATCTTGTTCTTGGGTTCTTCGTTTCTAGTTTTACCTCCGTTGTTCTTCGTTTTCGTTATTTAGTTGTTCTTCACAAGTTTTTGGGTTCTTTCATTTTGGTTTCTAAAATTTGCGAGTCATTTGTAGTGCTTAGGATTTGAGGGACTAAAATGACCTAAAAAAGTCATGACTATTGTGCTCACTTTTGTTTTTCTGTAAGGTTTTACTCGAGGACCAATTTATCCCAAAAGTATTACAAGGTGTATATGTAGAATTTTTGTACTCTCTTTGAATTTTTCTCCAATTTTTACACAAAATATTGTGAGGGTGTATCTCTTAATTTGTGTGTCGTGCAAATATGAAGATTACAGATTGAAGCCCAGCCCAACAACTAGGGAGAAGCTCCAAACAAAAACACCAAGAACCGGGTTGTTGCGCACCCGAAACCCGATTCAAAACAAAAGACACGCGGGTTAAAACTTAACCCAGAGTATAAAAACAAATCTTGACCACTTCTTGGTCAAACCTCGTTCTTCACTCTCTCTCTTCTCCTCCGAGCTGCTTCTTCTTCAACTTCTCTCTCTTGTCTCTCTGTTCTTGCTCTGCTAGGGTTTGATAGAAAACCTAGCAGAACTCTTTGAATCGTAAGCAGAGATCACCAACAGTAGATCCTTACTTCCTCTTCAAAACCCCCAAAGAAAATCTCTGATTTGATCAAGTTGACCGGAACCCTAACTTTCTATCTTTGATGATTTCTGCAGGCCAAGGTGTCCAGAGATGAGACTGAAGCAAAGCGAAGGTAAAATACTCTCGTACTTTCACTTTTCTGTTGATTTAAACCTTCAACAACAAAACCCTAATTTGTTGTTGATCTTTCTGTGCATGTGACTCCTCACAAGTGCCTAATGGTGATTCTGAAGCTTCTTCCTTGAAGTTTCTCACCACGATCTTGCATATACAGCAGGTAAATCTCCTTTCTCTCTTGTTTTTCTCTCTCTCCTATCTCTTATCTTCACTTATGAACAAACCCTAACTTGTTTTGTTATTTCTCTGCGAGATACCTCCCTGTAACTCACACACCCAGTGAAGATCTTGAAGAAGACTTAAAAAAAATGAAGAAAGAAGAACAACAGTAAAACTAAAAATGTAAACTTTTTTATTTCAACTGATTTCTGTGTATATGTATATTTACAAGCTGTGAGCTGTATATATATATTAGGTATCCGCGCTAGATATTTGAAAATAGGTAGAGTGAGTTAGTTAAAACAGTTACAACTGTTATAACTAACTCATGCATAGCGAAACGGCTTTTTTAATTGCTTTATTTAAAACATGTTTGATTGTTTGTAAAAATAGCCGTTAGATGCATGTGTTTGAAATTAGACATTTCAACACCCTCCCTTAATTCAAACACTTAGGTTGAGTAGAAGACAATAAGAAAGCTAAGCTAATAGGAAAATAAAACCCAAGACAAACCCTTGGTCATAGCTTTACAAAATAACCTTTGGAACACGCCTCCAAAGTCGACTTTAAGAAGAGTAGTTCATCCATTAGACTTGAATGAAATTACCCTAATTCCCTTTTGAGCTTAGCAAAAGAATCTCCTTTGAGTGCTTTAGTAAAGATGTATGCAACTTGGTCCTTAGTAGGACAATACTCAACCTGTAGTTTGCCTTTTGAGACTTGGTCCCTCAAGTAGTGAAATCGAGTCTCAATGTGCTTTGTTCTGCCATGAGCCACAAAATTTTTAGCAAGGCTCAAGCGGACTTATTATCAATTAGAATAGTAGGTGGTTGATTTAACTCAACCAATAGCTCACTAGCGTTGTCTCAAGCCAAGCGACTTGGCATGCAAAGATCGCTAGTTGCTACATACTACGCCTCACATGAGGACAGAGCAACAATTGTTTGCTTTTTGAACTCCAAGATATAGGTGCCCCTAGGAACTTAAACAAAAACCCAGAGGTGTTTTTCCTCTCAATTTTGTCTCCACACCAATCGAATCCGTATATTCTAGCAATAAGGTTTTAGTTTCACAATTTCCTTTAGGAAACCAAATACCATAATGCAAGGTACCTTGTAGATACCTAAGTATCCTCTTAGTAGCCCAATAGTGAACTTTGAGTGGTTTATTCATAAACCCGCTCACAATTCGAAAGAGCATACAAAACATCCGCCTACTATGGCACAAATACCTTAGGGATCCAATCATTTGCCTCGTATTCTCGTAGGATTCACCTCACTAGTGTCCTCCTTAGTTGTTTGAGTTAGATTCCTTCACCTTTGGTGTTTTGCCAGGATTACAATCCTCCATTTCAAATCTGGCTAACACTTCTCTAGTGTACTTAGACTGATGTAGTATTATCCCATCTGGAGTTCTTAGGAATTCCATTCTCAAAAAATATGACAACCTTCCAAGGTCTGTCATTTCAAACTTAGTTTCCATAGATTGCTTGAACTTAGCAATTTCTTTAGCACAATTTACCAGTTACAAGCATATCATCAACATAGAGACATATAATCAGGAAATAGGTTTGTGGAGTACCTTTAGTGTAGACACCATATTCTGAGCCACATTTATTAAACCCATTCTCTATGAAAAACTTGTCAATGCATTTGTTCCATGCCCTAGGAGCTTGCTTTAACCCATAGAGAGCCTTGTGTAGATGATAGACATAGTTTTCCTTACCTTTAGTCTCAAAACCAGGGGGCTGCTCAATGTAGACTGTTTCCTCCAGAGGCCCATAAAGGAAAACAGATTTTACATCAAGGTGATACAATTCCCACCCTCTATTACAAGCAATGGCAGTAACTAACTTGATAGTTTCATGCCTTGCTACTGGTGAGAAAACTTCAGTGTAGTCTAGGCCTTCTTTTTGTTGAAAACCCCTTGCCACAAGTCTGGCCTTATACTTAGTTACCTTGCCATTAGGATCTAGCTTAACTTTAAAAAACTGAAGAAAGAAGAACAACAGTAAAACTAAAAATGTAAACTTTTTTATTTCAACTGATTTCTGTGTATATGTATATTTACAAGCTGTGAGCTGTGTGTATATATATATATATATATTAGGTATCCGCGCTAGATATTTGAAAATAGGTAGAGTGAGTTAGTTAAAACGATTCTATAAATTATATAACTAACTCATGCATAATAAACGGCTTTTTTAATTGCTTTATTTAAAACATGTTTGATTGTTTGTAAAAATGGACGTTAGATACATGTGTTTGAAATTAGACATTCAACAATATAGTAATTGACATGTTGAAAAAAGTTAACGCTTCACCTCAACAAATAAAATTACACATAATTTATTTTACTTAATTTTTTTTAAGATGATGAATGAAAGAACTAACGTGTCTCAATTTGCCTAAAAACAAAAACAACAATGCTATTTTGACAAAAAAAAATTTGACAAATCGACAAGTTACCAACCTACAATACCAATTAACCAAGTTTTTTAGACTATTAGTCAAGCGATCAATTAACCAAGTTTTTAATCCACGCCAAAATCGTGAAAAAAGCGGGCATTTTAATACCTAAAAACTGGTTAATTGGTGTTGTAGGCCGCAGAATCTGGTTGATTTGTTAAAAATTTTTTTGTCAAAATAAGATTTTGAAAAAAAACTATGTCTCAGTTTTAAAAATATGAAGGACTAATTTGGAATTTAATGTTTTTAAGATACCAACGTGTCCCACCCATTTTTTGTCTAGGATTATTTTGGGAGTTGACTCATTGACTCATCATAAATGAATGAAAAAATAATTAGTAGAGCCATGTTAGAGGAGGAATCTACGTACCTCTTCCATGCTCCTATATCGAAGCAGTTTCTGAAAGAGAACATGGAAAAACAGCTAGGAGTGAGGTATGTATAAAACAAACTCTCTTTCTTCTCTGCATTAACATTTTGAAGGTTATATAATTTATTTTTGCTCATACTTTTCTATTTCTGAGTTTCTTCTAAGAGTTGATCACATGCTGTTTGATCAAATGCCCCAATGGAGTGAAGTTTATTTGATTCTTTATATGTTAAAGGATGGTGTTTGGAAAAACTTTCTTCTTTTTGTATTTAAGTATGATTTGTTGATGGTGAAGATATTTCATTTCCCCGAGTGTGGCTGCTTTGAACATTCCAGGACGAGAAATGGAACTTTTGTTCCCATAAATATGAAACCTATCTCAACATACACTTATTTTGACCAGAGGTATATTGTATGTGGCACAAGAAAAATATTTGTTGAGATGAATCAATATGGCCAACGATAACTATTACAAGGCACACCAAAGTGGGCTACAGAATTTACTCTGCAGAAGATCATTTTCTTAGCTTAGTAAGCAAATTTCTTAGTGAAATCAACTTTTAAAATCATTATTGTGCATACCAAAACTAGCTGGAGAAAAATACTTGAATGTTTATTCATCTTATTTAAAACCTTTATCAGCTGCACCTCCTAGAGCATCAAGATTACTCTTCTCCATTTCAATTATCCAATCTACTTTTTTCAAGTTCTCTAGAAATCTTCAATGATTTTAGCTCATCAATCAACTGAAGCAAGTTGTTGTAAGAGTGTCCACCTTCCTCTATAGTCCTCTTGGCAGCATCAGCAAGCTTTTTTGCTCTGAACCTCATTTCTTTGCTCTCTTGGTTACTTCCCATCAAAAGCACCACAGCTTTCATGATCTCTTCCCTTTTCACCATTGCCTCTTCACCAATATAAATCCAGAACTTGTTTTCTTTCACTCCTACTGGCACCCCTATCTTCAAAACATCAACCAACAATCTCTCATTGTAAAACTGCTCAGCAAACATAGGCCAAGCGATCATCGGCAAACCAGCATTTATGCTTTCAAGAATGGAGTTCCAACCACAATGAGACACAATTCCTCCAATGGCAGGGTGATTCAATATCAGAAGCTGGGGTGCCCAGTTTCTTATGATATAGCCCTTTTTGCTTTCTTTCATTCTTTGCTCAAACTCTTGAAGAAAATTGTCTCCTTCCTCATCTTTATCATTTTTTCTAACAACCCAGATGAAACTATGACCAGAATTTTCAAGCCCATGAGCAATTTCCACAAGCTGAGCATGAGGGAGCCTGGCTAGGCTTCCAAAACTTACATATAAAACAGAATCATTTTGCTTGGAGTTAAGCCAATTTAGCCACTCTGGCTCTTTTCCAATTTCCTCCTCCATGTGTACCCTATTGGCTTTTTTCTCATCATCCTTGTTAATCCATGCAGAAACTGGTCCTATGCTCCAAGATTTGATCCGCATGGCAGTCTTACTAAGTTGCTCATAATCATTTTCAAGTTCATGAAAACTATTATATATCGTCCCATAGCTTCTTTTCTCTGACTCAAACGTTGCTTCAAAGTATCCTGTGGATGAATTCTTAGTCCTTATCCAATCAGCTAGTTGCAGAGGAGTCATCTCAATACTTTGAGGCAAATCAGGAATAGTAAACTTTTGGGCATCAGAGACTAATCCCTCATGAGGTCTATATTTCCTGATAAAATACCAAGCACAGTTGGAGAAGCAGCTTGAGCTATAAAAGTGAAGCCTTGGAATTCCAAGTTTTGCAGCTGATTCCACTGTCCAAGGATACATCATATCAGTCACTATACAATCTGGTTGCAGATCTTGAAACAGAAGCTCAATTTGACCTTGGAGCATAAATATTCCACGATGGATTTTGCCCAGCAATTCTGAGGAAGAGCCATCTTTGAGGTTTTCTACTCCATCAGGGAGACCAACTTGAGCTGCAGGAAACTGAATAAGTTTAGTTTTGATGGGGTATCCTAAACTGAAATCACTGTCTATTAGTTTTTGGAATGTTAGGGCATTGGCACTGGTAGTGATGATGGTAACAGTAGCACCATGTTTGGCAAATAATCTAGCTGTATCAATCATAGGGATCATATGGCCAGGAGATGGAAATGGAAGGAAAATTACATTCAGTTGCTTATGGGATGGTTGAGACTCCATTGCCTTTGCAATAGACTAGGAGGGATATCTGGTTCTATTTGTTGGGGAGGGTATATATCTGATTTATTAAATGATGATTGAGTAGATATTATCATCCTCTAAAGTTTAATTAAATAAATAAAATAAATGATAATCACCTTGCCTAGCACGTGGAATTTTAGATTGTGAGACGTGTGGTTCACAACTTCACTTGGTAGCGTGTGGTAGGAGACTTCAGAAAAGATTGGGTGGGTAACTTCCATCTTTATGCATGTTATATTATATTCAAATGACCAAACAAGCAATAAGAAACCCATGAAATGTAATTTGACATTTTATTTTAAGCTTTTTTAATCTTTATCTCTCTCGCCGCAACTAGACCATTACTGCAATGTAGTTTTTGCCACACCCGAAATTCG
Source organism: Oxytropis ochrocephala (assembly GCA_020916435.1). NCBI lineage: Eukaryota > Viridiplantae > Streptophyta > Magnoliopsida > Fabales > Fabaceae > Oxytropis > Oxytropis ochrocephala. The sequence continues at coordinate 17,576,969 of CM037091.1, forward strand.
AACTCGAGATCTTAGAGTTTTGGGATGGGATTTGAGCCTAGTTACCACTCGAACCAACCATTGTTTGTGTGTTTGATATACATATTGTAGAAGAACTTGATTTCCCATATGAACTACCAAAGACCCTCCTTGGACATAATTCCACTGGATTGATTTGTCCAACTAAATTTACATCACCACACACACTCATATTTATCCTTCAGGGAAGTTATTTCATTTCACAGAGTGTGGCTGCTTTGAACATTCTTGGACGAAAAATGGAACTTTTGTTCCCGTAATTATGAAAACTATATGAACATACATTTTTCTTGACCAGAGGTATATTGTACGTGGCACAAGAAAAATATTTGTTGAGATGAATTAATATGGCCAATGATAAATATTACAAGGCACAATGACCAAAGTAGGCTACAGAATTTAACTCATCAGAAGATCATTTTCTTAGTTTAATAAGCAAAATTCTTAGTAGAAATCAACTTTTAAAATCTTTATTGAGCACTACATATAAGTTAACAGAGCATCAAAACTAGCTGGAGGAAAAATGCTAGGATGTTTTTTCATCTTATTTAAAACCTCTATCAGCTGCACCTCCTAGAGCATCAAGATTACTCCACTCCATTTCAATTATCCAATCTACTTTTTTCAAGTTCTCTAGAAATCTTCAATGATTTTAGCTCATCAATCAACTGAATCAAGTTGTTGTAAGAGTGTCCACCTTCCTCTATAGTCCTCTTGGCAGCATCAGCAAGCTTTTTAGCTCTCAACCTCATTTCTTTGCTCTCTTGGTTGCTTCCCATCAAAAGCACCACAGCTTTCATGATATCTTCCCTTCTCACCAATATCTCTTCCCCAATTGTCATCCAGTACTTGTTTTCTTTCACTCCTACTGACACCCCTATCTTCAAAACATCAACCAGCAACCTCTCATTGTAAAACTGCTCAGCAAATATAGGCCAAGCAATCATTGGCAAACCAGCATTAATGCTTTCAAGAATGGAATTCCAACCACAATGAGTCACAATTCCTCCAACTGCAGGGTGGTCCAATATCAGAAGCTGTGGTGCCCAGTTTTTTATGATATATCCCTTTTTGCTTTCTTTCATCCTTTCCTCAAATTCCTGAAGAAAATTCTCTCCATCCTCATCTTTATCATTTTTTCTAATGACCCAGATGAAGTTATGACCAGAATTTTCAAGCCCATGAGCAATTTCCACAAGCTGAGCATGAGGGAGCCTGGTTAGGCTTCCAAAACTTACATACAATACAGAATCATTTTGCTTGGAGTTAAGCCAATTTAGCCACTCTGGCTCTTTTCCAATTTCCTCCATTTGTCCCCTATTGGCTTTTTTCTCATCATCTTTGTTAGCCCATGCTGAAACTGGTCCTATGCTCCAAGATTTGATCCCCATTGTAGTCTTACTAAGTTGCTCATAATCACTTTCAAGCTCATGAAAAGTGTTATATAGTGTCCCATAGCTTCTTTTCTCTGACTCAAACATTGCTTCAAAATAGCTAGTGGAAGGATCCCCAATCCTTATCCAATCAGCTAGTTGCAGAGGAGTCATCTCAATACTTTGAGGCAAATCAGGAATAGTAAACTTTTGGGTATCAGAGACTAATCCCTCATGAGGTCTATACTTCCTGATAAAATGACAAGCACAGTTGGAGAAGCAGCTTGAGCTGTAAAAGTGAAGCCTTGGAATGCCAAGTTTTGCAGCTGATTCCACTGTCCAAGCATAACTCATATCTGTCACCAAACAATCTGGTTGTAGATCTTGAAACAGAAGCTCGATTTGAGGTTGGAGCATAAATATTCCATGACTAATTTTGCCAAGCATTTCTAAAGAAGTGCCATCTTTGATGTTTTCAACTCCATCTGGTAGGCCAACTTGTGCTCCAGGGAACTGAATAAGTTGAGTTTTGATGGAGTATCCTGAATTGAAGTCAGTGTCTATGTGTTTTTGGAATGTTGAAGCATTGGCATGGGTAGTGATGATGGTAACACTAGCACCATGTTTGGCAAATAGCCTTGCTGTGTCTATCATGGGAATCATATGGCCAGGAGTTGGAAATGGAAGGAATGTTACATTGAGTTGCTGAGATTGGGACACCATTGCAATTGTAATCAATGAGGAGAGGAGGATATGTGGTTCTATTTCTTGGGAAGTTACTGATTGTTGGTGTTTAATCTTGATGAGGGAAGTTTATGCTCTGTTTCTGAGATAGTTGTGTTTTTTATAGCCTTTGTCCAGCAGCAAAAAGACAAAAAAAAAAAAAAAAATGACAACAACATCAAAAGGGTGGTATATATATATATATATATATATATATATATATATATATATATATATATATATATATATGCCACTTTATTTATTAATAGAATCAATGTTATTGTTTGTGAAAAAAAAAAATTAATAGAAGCAAGCACCAAGCCTTTTTTTTTTTGGTCAACAAGCACCACGCCTATCACGAGGAATTTTAAATAGTGAGATTTAGTGAGCCTGACTTCCCACGAGGAAAGAAAGAGGATTTTTTTCACACCCCTCATTATCACTCCCACCCCCATAATTAGGAAAAACCCCAAAATGCTCCCTGTCATTTTATAAAAAAACGGACTGACTCCACCACACTTATAGGATTTTCCTGATTTACCATTAAAAAGGTATTTTCGGAAATTTGGAGGTGAATTTTCCTGGATTTAAGCGCACAGAAAGTTGGTAGATTTCAGGTTCACGATTTTGAATCGAAATTATCCCCTAAAAGGTAATTAGAAATTTTGTTTTTAAATATATTTTTTCCGGAAATACCTTTTTCAGAGGTAAATTCGGTTCATTAATATATGAACCTAAATACCTCTAAAAAGGTATTTTAAAAAAATTTATATAATATTTATATTTTTTTAAATAGATGGTTATTATGGATTTAACCAACGCCTTTACGACATATCCGAGAGATTTCCCACCGAGATGCAATGACACGTTGGGATAGATAACGGAAAGCGAATGGAATCATTGTGGTTATTGTTCGAATCGAGACGACAGATAATGGGAAAGGGAAAAAGACAAGAAAGCACGAGAAAATGATCTGAATATGTGAGACTTCTATTATTATTAATTAATTAGCGACAACCACAACATTATTGTTGTTATTATTCGATCCGAGACGACGGAGAATGAGAAAGGGAAAAAGAACAAGGTGGTTTATGGTCGTGTGAGAGACGGCACATACAAATCGAGTAGATGTTGGGTGTTCTCGCTAGTAGACACAAGACATCAAAAGATGTGGTTGTAGGTTTCAATTGAAAGCTAAACCAATGTTACCTTCCTAGTTCGATTGGAAGGTGAGAGTGGTGTATGGGATTCACAATCATGAGCCTCATAAGACTTTGTTTGAGTGAATATATTTGGTAAGTTTACAAGGAGGAGCTATCGAGTTGTTGGGAGCATCCGTCTTTGGGAGTGAAAGCATCCAAAAGTTTTGAAGCATTGAAGGTCGATTTAAGAACAACTTGAGCAACATTAGTCGGTTGTATAGAACCCGCAACATTATCCCGGCGGAAAGTGGAGGTAGTATGATCGAGACGCAAAGAACTTATGACATCGATTCACGCGAACCATTACTTGTGTTGGACGAGAAGACTTAAAGGTACTGATATTGTTGAGGAGATCGATCATGTGGTCACATCCGGATAGTATCAAGTTATTGAGGATGTTTGCGACTGTTTTGATTATGGACTGTACCTTTAAGACCAACAAGTATGCATTGCCGCTACTGGAGATTGTTGGGGTCACTTCCATTGAGTTGACATTTCCTGTTGCGTTTGCATATCTGTCTCATGAGCGTTATGATGACTACACGTGGGTGCTGCAGAGCCTACGAGATTTGATGGTGTGTGATATTGCACTTCCTCAAGTAAGTCAATGCTAACTGACTTTAGTTTTTGGCCTCCGAGATTTGATGGTGTGTGATACGCCTCAGATGAAGCTAGATCGTGGCAATATCCATACATTGGACGCATGCAGTTATGGTCTTCATTTGTTCCAGATTATGTTCCAATAACACCATTTGATTATGAAGACATCACAACTTGATTGTTTATATAATTTTACATTATTATTTGGTGCTTTTTTTGTACACGTTAAGAGTCTTAGAATATTTAAATACTCGTATTTTTAACCTCAACAACATAGTATTATAATTTGTCTACAACGTTATATTTTTTAAAAAAATTAAAAAAAATTTGACGCATGGTAAAAACTGCCCAAAACCTAGTTAAAAATTCATTTTTTACACTAAAAACATGTTTTTATGGCACTTTGGTGTACAATTACAGCTCATAAATAATTTTGCAACTCGTCTTTTTAACCTCAATATCGTAGTATTATACTTTGTCTACAAGTTTGTAATTTTTAAAAAAATTAAAAAATAAATTACGCATGGTAAAATCTGACCAGAACGTAGTTAAAAAGTCATTTTTTTAAAGTAATAAAACATTTTTTTATTGGATTACTAATTAACGGTCTAGATATTGCCGACCACTTTTGAACGATCTAGATTTTGCCGATACTTTAAACGGTCCAGATTTTGCAGACCACTTTTCATCAACGGTGGAAATCCATTCTATGGTTTCATTTTTACCTATAAATAGACCCTTCCATTTCACTTCTTTCACACACAACACTCTCATGGACACTCTGAATACACAATACTCTCGTGATTCTGCACTCACTGCCCTTCACCATCAGGGCACAATCACAAACAGAGAAAATGGTGTCCATTTCGAGAGTCCAAACCCCATTTTATGCAGGTTTAACGACGACATCACCTTTGAAGCTCTAAAAGAAAAAATAACAACGAAGGTGCAGCTAGAGGGTGACGAGCAAGAAGTCACCCGGATCATTTATCGCTACCCCACTATGGGCGATAATAATCGTGTTCAGTGGTCCACCATGGATGTGAAGAACAACGATGACGTTCGAGTAATGATGGACCGTTTTGACATATTTCAGATGCGGAGTCCTATTCAAACCAGATGTCGAAACCGTATGACCGTTCTGTCGAGGTCCTTCGACGTCTCCAACCACCATCTCACTAATTTCTACCGTCTTTTCATTTTCTTTGTTGCTGTGTTTTGTTGTTTCCGTTCAGAACTTTCATGTATTATTTCGTTTCGTCATCAAAAATGCGTCTTTAATTAATTTTAATTTGTTTTTAATTTATTTTATTTTTTTTCCGGAAATACCGTAAAAACCATGTAAATCCAGTAGGGGGTTTGGGGTTTTCCGAAATTACCAAAAACTGAGGTAAATCCGGTTCACGCTTTTGGTAATCGAAACCCCAAACCCCTACCGGATTTTACTCTCTCTCTAAGGTAATTCCGAAATTTTCACTATTGCTAGGGGCATTTTTGTCCGAAACGGTATTTATGGGGGTGGGAGTGATAATGAGGGGGGTGTAAAAAAAGCCAAGAAAGAGTACCGGAAAAGGTTTATAGTATAACTAGTAGGATACCATGCATACGCACGAGTCTTTATCATGTTCTTTCTATGAATGAATTTAGAAAATACTCCCTACCCACAATATAAGAGAAAAACCAAACATCTCACGCACTCAATGAATAACATTGAAACTTGTTATTTTCAATTAATAAAACTTTTCTTTCCAAAACTACCCTTTTAATAAAATTTAAATTTATTATCTTAAACATCCTTTTTAAAGTAATAAAGTTAAACCACATGGGAAAGTGGAGACAATAAATGAGGGTAGAATTGGAAGTATACATTTAATAGACCCTAAAAACAATGCTTATTTCTTATATTGTGGACCACCAAAACACATATTTTTTCTCTTATATTGTGAATTTGGAGGAGTATTAAATAGTCTCAATATTATCCTGTGAAAATAAAAACAAATTTAAAGTAGATAAAAAAGGAGTTTCAAATAAAAAATAGATAAGTTTTAAAATCTAGAAATGTAAAAATATCATTTAAAAATAATTTTGCATTTATCCCGCGTTTTTAATATGTTAGTTTAGTGTTTTTTATATATCTGTATTGTTATCCTGTATTTTATATATATCAGTGCAGCTATCCCATGTTTTATATATATCGTTGTAGTTATCCCCCTATCCCGTGTTTGTTTTTTATGTATCAGTGCAGTTATCTCATAGTTTCATTTGGTTATTTGAGTTTATTAGTAGATTATAGTAGATAGTAAAAGATAGATAGTAGATTATCAATAAGAAATATTTATTTCGTGTTTTTTTTTATATATCAGTGACAATTATTTGTGCTTTTTAGTTATTAGTGACAAATATTTGTCACGTGTGTTTTAAATATTAATCAGTTAAAATAGTCATTAAGCCATAAAAAAATTATAATTATCAATGACAAATATTAATCCCGTGTATTTTTATGTATCAATGCAATTTCTGGTGTTTTTTTATATATCAGTGCAGTTATCTTGTGTTTGTTTTTTTATGTATCAATGCAGTCATTTCATAGTTTCAATTGATTATTTGAGTTGATTAGTAGATTATAGTAGAAAGTAAAATGCAGATAATAGATTATCAATAAGAAATATTTATGTCGTGTTTTTATATACCAGTGACAAATATTTGTCCTTTTTAGGTATTAGTGACAAATATTTGTCACGTGTGTTTTAAATATTAATTAGTTTAAATTGTGATTAAGCCTTAAAAAATTATAATTATCAATGACAAATATTAATCTCGTGTATTTTTATATATGAATGTAGTTATCCAGTGTTTTCTTATATATCAGTGCAGTTATCCCGTGTTTGTGTTTTATGTATCAATGCAGTTATCTCATTGTTTCAATTGATTATTTGAGTTGATTAGTAAATTATAGTAGATAGTAAAAGATAGATAGAAGATTATCCATAAGAAATATTTATTTCGTGTTTTTTATATATCGCTGACAATTATTTGTCCTTTTTAAGTATTAGTGACAAATACTTGTGACATGTGCTTTAAACATTAATCAGTTTAAATAGTCATTAAGCCTTAAAAAAATTATGATTATCAATGGCAAATATTAATCTTGTATTTTTTCATATATCACTGCAGTTACCCCGTGTTTTCTTATATCCAGTGCAGTTATCTCGTAGTTTCAATTGATTATTTTAGTTGATTAGTAGATAGTAAAAATTAGATAGTAAATTATCTATAAGAAATATTTGTTTTATATTAATCAGTAGTTTAAATAGCCATTAAACCTTCTTGTTTTTTTACATAGTAGGTTTATAGTAGTCTTCAAAAATTATAACTTTCACTGCAGTTATCCCGTATTTTTTTATATATCAGTGCAGTTAGCTTGTAATTTCAATTGATTATTTTAGTTGATTAGTAGATTATAGTAAATAACAAAAGTTAGATAGTAAATTACCAAGAAGAAACATTTATTTTATATTAATTAGTAGTTTAGATTAGTCATTAAGCCATCTTAATTATTTAGATAGTAGGTTTATTTATAGTAGTCTTCAAAAATTATAATTATGAATGACAAATATTGATCCTGTGTATTTTTATATATCACTATAGTTATCCCTGTTTTTATACAATGCGCTTATGTCGTAGTTTCAATTGATTATTTTATTTGATTATTATAGTAGATAGTAAAATAGAGATAGTAGATTATCAATAAGAAATATTTGTTTTAAATATTAATCAATAGTTTAAATAGTCATTAAATTTTCTTATTTTTTAGATTGTTAGTTAAAAAAATAAAAATAGAGTGATAGGAGAAAGAGAATAATTGTTTATGAGAAAAATAAAAGTAAAGAAAAAAGAAAAAAAGGATGAAAGAGAGTGTAAGAAGAAAAATTAAGAGTGTGAGAAATATTGAGAAATGTGAGATTGAAAGGAAAGAGTGGGAAAGGAAGAGAAAATAGAATTAAAAAAATGATAAATAAGTGATGATGTGTCAAAAAATGAAGATGTCTATAATTGACATTTTGTAAGTTGTGTACTTTATTAAATAGATATTATAGATAGGATAGATAGATAGATAGATAGATAGATAGATAGATAGATAGATAGATAGATAGATAGATAGATAGATAGATAGATAGATAGATAGATAGATAGATAGATAGATAGATAGATAGATAGATAGATAGATAGATAGATAGATAGATAGATAGATAGATAGATAGATAGATAGATAGATAGATAGATAGATAGATAGATAGATAGATAGATAGATAGATAGATAGATAGATAGATAGATAGATAGATAGATAGATAGATAGATAGATAGATAGATAGATAGATAGATAGATAGATAGATAGATAGATAGATAGATAGATAGATAGATAGATAGATAGATAGATAGATAGATAGATAGATAGATAGATAGATAGATAGATAGATAGATAGATAGATAGATAGATAGATAGATAGATAGATAGATAGATAGATAGATACTTATTCCTAATAATGGCTTTACTTAACTGGCGGTAATCTATACACCACCTCGTGCTCTCGTCTTACTTTTAACAAGCAACACAGGAGCACCCCAACTTGTAGTAAACTGGGGAACATCACCTTTTGATCGGTTTTATTAGATACACTATTATCACATTGGGTTAGACTCTGTCATGACAATGTTCATGACTAACTCACAAATGGGTAATAGTTTGTGAAAAAATTTCTCTTGAAAACGTTTGAATATAAAATAATTTTCTTACATACCCATAGGAGTCAGTTTCTTCGCTAACCCGAAATACTAACAAAGGTGTATCTTCAAACCTCATGACTCAGTCTTTGAAACTCAATTCCTAAATCCAGATAGTCTCACACATGTGTAAGGTTTTTCAGAACCTACAAGTCAAACGACTATTCAGTCACTCATCCTTTTGAACAGAGTCTACTATTCAGTCACTTAAGTATGAGAAGATCTAAACAATAAAGATATCCCGCTTGACACATAACTGCTTTCCTAGCTAAGTAGGACTTACTAGAAAATTTTGAAGTTCGTTCTATCATACTGCATTGTTGACTACTCTAAGCAGAACGTTCATATTTGGATTAATCACGGAGTTGAGCTAATTGTAGCATCAGAGAAATGATCAAAATAAAAGGATTCTTCCACGGAATCAACGCACAAGATAATGCTTCCAATGTTGATTCCGAGAACAATTCTCACTATTTTACTCATTCCTTTGGTCCCACATCCTCCGAACTCCACAAATCTCCAAACATAACCATAACCCCTAGCTTATCCATTTGGTAAGGAACGTGTCTTGCCTAATGAGAAGTCGATGTTTAACACTTAGTTGATTCGGTCTTCCTATAGACAACACCACTTCCAATACTTAAAGTAATTGAAAGTTTTACTCTTGTGGCATATGGTGAAATGCCTCACTATCGTTGGCTACTGAAAACTCCATCGACCGATGAGGGTTATAGAAACTAATGACCATTTTTGAGAAATAAATCTCTTGGAAACTACAATGGTTATCATTCTAAACCGGTGTCTAGGTATCTAATATTAATTACTGGGAGTCCTCTTTCAACATGTCAGGCCTCTAATGAAAACAGGGTTCACAAACTACTCAGATGTGTAGACATTTTCGTTAGCTTTCCAACGATCTCGTAACATACAAATCGGAGTTTCAATTAAAAGTTATAAATAAAACAAGTCGGAGAATCGATTTAAAATTTCTCACGCATCAAGACCTGGCTTCGCTTCATAATCCCAAGGGTAATAATAAGGTTATTTCTGTTACCATAACCTACTGATCTCATCTTGAATGGAGCTTGGTTCAGAACCCGTGATCGGAACTAAGTTGATCAGCATTGGGTGATTCTACTTGTCAATACTGAGATTGCGATATAGTTTACTAGGTCGGCTTCATAGCATTTCGAAATGTGAGTTCGAGGAAAAGAACTCAGATCAATACTCGCAACTATCCGAAAGAATGTCTCTAATCGCGATCTAAGTTGGGGTTTACTCTAACCATAAGGTAAGGTTAACTACTAGGTCGACTAGGCAACAAATCGTGGTTTCGGTGTCTCATAATCCTAGCAGATCTCAAGATTCTCGCCACTAATATCGCCTAAAGGAATTGCTTAACTTGCAACCTCTAGACGACCTACAATGATTTCCACGGCAACTCTACAATTGCACCGAAGTTCATTGATCAACAATCGCCATAGTTTCCTCGAACCAACCTCGCTTCCTTTGCTTGCTTAAGAACACCATATGTAGCCCTCTCGCTCATTTGCGTGCGGCTCGATAAACCGAGAAGGCCATAATTCATATGGTTTAGGGTTTGGACATTTTCGGGCCGAGGCAACTAATCGTCATAATTCTCAAGAATTCACATGAAACATTGAGTGGATTCTGACTCAATACTTCACATAATATACCGAAAGGTTCCGACATTTAATTGTCTAAGTCCCTAGCTGACTCGATCTAACCTTTTGACCACAAGGTCTCTAAGTCCGAAAAGGTCGAACTGCTCTGATACCAAAATGTAACACCCTAATATTTTTATCTATTAGGAATACTAAGGTGTACATTTTAGCATACATCAGAGGCAAATTTCCTGTTTAGATTTACATCTTTACAAGAATAGCGGAAACGATTAATCACTTAAAACAAATTCAAGTCATGAATCGGTTACAAAGATACAAGGGAAAACATAAACACGGATGGAAGAACTAAATCTTCTATCCGAGCATGCCACCTACTCGTGCCATACAACTTGCTTCTTTCCCTATTTCTCTGTAAAACAACAACATATGATAGGGTGAGATAACATATCTCATTTATGAAATCTTATTAACTTCGTGATTTAATTAATAAACCACGTGCATTATCAATTGCTGAATACCGATCGCTTCTCCCGCTAATCCCGTGAAACAAAGGCAATCATAACTTCATAGCATAACACCGATCGCCTCTCCCGCTAATCCGGTGAACAATGCAATCATAACTTCATAGCATAACACCGATCGCTCTCCCGCTAATCCCGGTGAACCCCTTCCCAATAGGACTTTCCCTAATGATAAAATTTTATAGGGCCTAGGTTTAGGGCTCATGACTTCCCGCCTAATATGCTAACTCTTTGGGTCGTCACCATACTCGACATAATTTATATATCGCACTCGTGATTGGGCCGCCTCCTATACTCGATATAGTTCATATACCAAAAACATAATTGAATCTATGATATGTTATAATACCATATTATCATAAGTTAAACTCATGAAATCAGTCCACTAACATTTAAGTTACAAAACATTTGGTTCCCACACGCATTCTAGGTTTAACGGTTTTTCAAGAGTTTTGTAAATTCAACCAAACTAAACCAAACATCTGAAAACCACATTTAAAACATAGCAATATCAATCCAATATCAATCACAGTTGGTTGGGAAAATATTAGAGGAAGTTTGGAGTCGAAAGGAGCGTCAAACGAAGAATCGGGACTCGGGAATGAACTTCACTTGTTTTTGTTTCGCTTTCGCCTCCGCTCAGATTCAAACCGTGGTTCCAATCCAATTACAACCTACAAACAGAAAATATGATACCCAATTCTATAACAAACAACATCAATCACAAGCAATTACATCAAGTAGTTCGTTGAAAGATTTAGTAGTAACACAATCAAATATTTAAACACACAGAATAGGTGCAGTTTACTGTAGTAGTGTATCTACTTCAGCGGTTCATTTAAAATATCAAACAACATCGGATTTAAACAAATGAACACTCTATAGAAAGCTAGGGATGTATAGTTTCTGAACATGTCTTTAGATTTTCAAAACAATGATCCAACTAGTACAGTTTTTAGAAACAATCTGAATGGTTCCCAGACGGGACAGTTTCTGTCCTTCAACTTCTACTCTCTCTTAAATGACCTAAACTTGACCAAATGGCACGAAACTTGAGCCCTAACAGAAGCAAATGGAGCTTAGTTTCTAATGGGACAAGAATAGTTCAAAACGGAGTTCAATTGAGTGCACAAAACCTAAAACACAGAACCTATACCCAGTTTAACTCCAGAAATTTGACCTAACTTTGGAGACTCATAACTCGAGCTACACAACTCCAAATTGAACCAAACCAGTGCCAAAACGACCGGCGTTAAGTCTAGTTTCTAACAAAATCAGACACATAACAGTCCAGTTTAAAAAACCGAACCTATGTCCAGAATTTCTAAATCAGTGAGTTCATGACCAATTTGCGGTTTTTGCGACTCAAAATTTACGAAAAGCTTGGTCACCTTCCCCGCAGCTCCTTTTCTCGGATTCTCTTGTCATGCCAAGCTTTGGTCTTTGTAACATCCTGCATCGCTTCTAGAACCGTGATGCGCTCCACGAACCAACACGAGTCTTTTCAAAGATGTTTTGTCCTCACTTGCTTGTTTTCCTGAAACTTCCCGAGAAGGTCACCCATCTCGCCTACTACTCCAAGCCAAGCACGCTTAACTATGGAGTTCTTATGGGATGGACACTCATGCGATGCCAAGTGTCCACACATATCCAATAAAATCCGGGCATGTCAGCACGCACAGTGGACACGAGATACGGAGTCTGGATTAATGAGCTTGGCGCCAAAATTGCACTTTTACTTTAGATGCACAAATGATCTACCTTCGACGCTTATAGCGTTAGACGCTATAGCGCTAAACACCGCAATACTCACAAAATACATCAAAACATTCACAAGGGCATCAAATGTGCCAATTTCATAGCAAAGCAAAGTTGTTTAGCCCTTCCTTTCCTAATACTCACGGAAATGCAATAAATACTATACTATTATTACTTGAGAACTTACTCAATTTAATGATTAAAGGTATAAATAACTCATATAAGGGAACAATTTCAGTTTGAAAGCATCATCTGAAACACCAGGGAGAATGAAATTACTGCAAACTTCAACAAATTGTTTCAAATGCAGATGTGGGTCTTCAAGGGGACCTCCACCAAACTGCCCAATTGTTTGAAGCATTTGGAACATCATAGGTTTAAACTCAAAATGGGTTGTAGCAATTTCTGGCCTCACTATGCCTGTTTGCATAGTTTGAGGGTCAAAACCGCATAGTCCTCATAGGTCTATCCCTATCATTAGCCATGTTTATCACGCCCATTTCAAGAACTTGTCTTCTGAAATCATCCTCTCCTGCCCTTGGTTTCCTTACAAGAGTTTATCTCTGAACCCTAAAGAAGTACCTCCTAGGCTGCTTGAGCACCGGCAGTATTCACCTTATGGGTTATGCTCTCTTATCTCTAGGGTTAAGCAAGGAACATCAAGATCACTCGTTAATGCCCACTACCCATATTACCTTGTGAGATTAATTTACAAACCATCTCTGAATTTATAAATACTATTTAGAATAGACGGCCAAATGGAAATATTATCACACACAAGGTAAAATGCACAACATTAAACACACTTCATTAATTGCATAATAAATCTAACTACATCAGATCCAACATCTCAACTATGAGTATTTAGGTCATATTGAGCTTACAAAACATAGAAAATAACTTAAACAAAAGAGTAGAAGTCATATTACAAATTTCAAGGTAAGAAATGATACTATAACGAAGAAACAGAGAAGGAGCTCCAATGGTGACAATGGAGTTCGGTCCACTTTCTTAAGTAGAAATCCACCAAGAAAAAATGCAATTCCAGTGTTGCTAACGCAATAGTCTCAGCAATGTATCAAATTTGGTAATGGGGGTGAGCTAAGCACACTATGAGGAGCTATCTCTAAACTTCCTCTTGACGGCAGAGTAGTGGCTATATTCTGAATGGGAAATGGAGGCTAGCTTATATAGTGTCTCCTTGCACGCAACCCTAGAAAATATCTTCTTTGGGAAATGCGTCCTAGTTTTAAGGGCAATTGTGGGAAATCTACATGAGGTCATATCTTTTCGTGCCATCCAGCTCTGACAGCTGTCCTTGCCTCATTTTCCGTGTTTTCCGCATTCCTCTTGAGCTTTCTCTCTCATCTTCCGCATTTTAGCTATTGTGCACGCACCTGTTGTTGCAGCACTACACAAAACATAATTAAAAGCACAAAGGGCATAAATATGCCCAATTCAAACCAATTCATCTCTGCACCATTAACTCTATTCTAAACACTTATTTACAAGCTAAATCACATAGCATGCTAATGAATTTACTTAAAAACAAGCTTAGAAAGCAAGTAATAACCATCATAAATGAGGGTTATCATCCAGTTTCAAAAAACCGAACCTATGTCCAGAATTTCTAAATCAGTGAGTTCATGACCAATTTGCGGTTTTTGCGACTCAAAATTTACGAAACGAATGCAATTCCAACGATAACAGAAATCATACAGTCAACACCACATAATATAAAAACTCTAAGCGAGTAAAACTCACCAATCGTGATGAAAATCACGAACTACCGAGACTTTACGAAGTGCTCACGACCCAAACTTGTTCCAATCACTTCCACAACCGAACCCCAGCCCCTCAAAGCTTGAGACAGCAACTGAATCACCCCAAACACTCTCTCAATCCACAATGTTTCTTGTTATTTAGCTTCAAGTATGTTCAAAACTTCATCTCCTCCACTTTGAGCTCCAATGGGTCAACAATGGTGTTATAAGATTGATGGAGAGGTGGAGAGTGAAATTAGTATCATTGAGTAGAGGAAAGAAAATGGAATAGATTGATGAAGAAATTACCTACATGCTTTGAATAATGGGGATGATCTCCTTCCCTTCCTCTTCTCCTCTTCCTCACGGTCCACTCTCTCTCTCTCTCTAGACTTCTCTCTTTTCTCTCTCTAACTTTCCCTTTCTTTCTCTCGGCTCTCACTCTCTTTTGTTAGCAAAATGATAAAAATGAGGGGAGTGTCATGTTTTTATGTCTTGTGGGCTGCATCAATGAAGGTGGTAAAAATACCAAACTACCCTTGTCCTCTAATTCTTGTTTAAATATATTTCTACCCCAAAACAATCACATTCAATTCACCCAATTCAATCAATATTGCAAATAAATCCCATAATTTAGCAATTACTCATTGCTTCCGCGACAAACTCGTATCCAAGACGTGAATTATTAATTACTCGAATAATAAATCGCCGTTAATTTCCGACCAAATTAACGAAATCGGGGATGTTACAACTATCGCCACTATCTTTACTTAAATCTACATAAGCAGGGGGTTGTGCTCAGATAATCATTGACTTCCACTTTTGCATGCGACTCATAGAAAATGTGTCCCAACTCTTTGCTATGAGTACCCTATTAGCATTCCATATCACATCGGCGTGGGCATTGGATTTCCATTCTTCATAATACCTTATAATGGGAAAAAACATAATAATGATAACTAATGTTTCACAATATAAAAATGAATTCTAAATAGAAGACCATTTATCCGCATAAAGTGTTCAGATTTGTCCGCATAATGTGTATGTTGAACGTACGGACACTTTTGCACGGTGTCAGATCTAGATATAACAATCACCATCCCAAGAGATTTGCCAACCGCACGCACGTACGGACACTTCTGCACGGTGTCAGATCAGTTACTTACATAGAAAAATTTGCTAAAAAATCAAGATTTAGTCCATACCTTATTTGTTGTGAACGAACTAGTAAAGTCTTGAACTACTACGACGTCATTTGACATCTCAGCTACTTCAGAAGTTGCACCATTTTCTTCCATTATATAGTCCCCTTAATTAGAAAATCGCAAATGTAAGGACCAAAATCACCATCGAAATTCTACTAAAACGATGGTTCAGCTGCGTGAAACCGAACCAGTTCGACCCTCTTTCACTGAACATGTTCGGCTGCCTTTCTCCGTGTCAAAATATGACAAGCACACCCAAACTCCATTTTTAAGTTGTTCAGTTAAGCTTAACCGAACCTGTTCAATTATGGGGGCACTGAACAAAGCGCGATTTCAAAAAGAAAAAAATAGCATAATGCAGCAACTTTCAGACACCAAAATAAAAAAGTTGGTAGGGATGAAGGTTAGGAGGGTAGGGTTTGGAGTGGAGAGAGGGGAGGTTTGGAGTGTTTGAGAGAGTGTGTTGGGTTTGGAGGAGAAGAAGAGGGAGGAGGATAGGGGGGATTCTAAATGTGTGAGGTCATTTTAGTAAATGTGTAGGGTAGGGGTGTGTGATGAGTAGGAGGGAGTGTGGGAAAAACAATGGCCAGATTATATAAAGCAAAGTTAAGCACCACGGTAGGTATTGGGCCTAGGACACAAGTATTTGGGGTTACTATTTGCACCCTATTTTTCTAAGGGTTTTTTTTTGTACCCCACTATCCCATCTACCCCCCAGATAAAACTGAAAACCCCAAAAATACCCTTAAAAACGTATTTTTTTTTTAAAAATTCCAATCGTATATATGTTATGTAACATATATACGACTCACAAAAATAAGGAATCACATATACAGTGTTTGTCCCTAAATACAATGGCGTTTTTAGATAGAGAATTGTGTGTATATATATATATATATATATATAGACACACACACGATGGCCATCAACTCCTTTCTTATATTTCTCTACATACTCACAAACACTCCTTAACATGATTTCCTACAGTACTGCCACATGCAAAGCAGGAAATAGGAAGCCTTTTAATACTTGAACAACACCCCTAAGCTTCTTCAAAATGCCTTTTAATAGGAAGCCTTTCAAAATGCCCCTATTATTTGAAAGTAACATTTGGGAGGGTTGTCCCAAACTTAATAACAAGGTGTTCTCTTGGCAGGGTTGTCCCAAACAATACGGAGACCCGATGCAAATAATAAAAGTGGGACCCTAATTATATTTTTACCAAATAAAACTCAAACTTCATATTTAAATTGTAAAAACATTTTTCGATAATTAAAGGTAATAATATTAATCATCATTTAGCTGGGCATCTTTGACACACGCTCCCCCCCCCCCCACCTTTTATGAAAGGTTTGAGAGGATGTCAAATCATGTGCTATAGCTAAAGGAACCAAATACACCAAGTTAATTACAATGAAAAAGATTCGGGGGGGGGGGGGAGCAAAGAATAGAAAGGTAATATGGGCTGGGGTGATTACTTTTTGGGGGCCCCTAAAAAATTATTTTTGGGCCGGGGCCTGTGCTGTTGCACGGGGAACACTTGAAAATGGCCGGCCCTGTCTCTTGGTACCCATTACTCTTTCTAGAAGCTAAACTTTGGACCATTTATGTATACATCTAGAAGCTAACTTCTAGAATCTATAAAATATAAATAGTTTTAAAGTTTTTTTTAATAAGCAACTTATATTAGGGGCGCACAAGGGGTGCACCAACCCCTTACACCTAGGGGTCTCGATAAACCTCCGAGGGCCAAACCCAATGGGAAAAAGACCTAGGGAGGGAAAAAGAGTACCCTGACTACTATGAACGTCTCATAAAATTAAAGTGATAGTAAACAACCCAACGGGCAACTAAACCAATCTGACCACTCTACCCCACAAAATCTCCCCTTCCTAGCCTTAAACCATTCCCATGCACTATTTTTAATAGCCATTACAATAGATGAGATAGAACCCAATTCCCCTTTGAACACAATATTATTTCTAGCGAGCCAAATGTTCCACACCACCGCTAACCAAATGAGATGCTCGACACTTTTGCTCCTCTTTCCTTTTACCAATTTCCCAAAGTCCTTGAAATGCATCACAATCTCCTCTGAACCGATTGCATCAACACGCATCCAAATTTCAAAATTTGTCACAAATTTCGCTTGAAACTTCACATGACCTAAAAGATGATTAGCCGCCTCAAGCTCCTTGAAGCAAAAATACAACAATGGTCACTTTGTGATTGGAGAATTCCACGCCTAAAAAGATTTTCCCGAAGTTTCCACCCTATCCAAAAGCACCCTCCATCCAAAGATTAGAATTTTAGATGGCGATCAATTCTCCACAGCTTGCAAAGAAGCTTCGGCCGCAGCTTCCTCCACTAGACTTCTGGCCACACCGCAAAACGTAAAGATGTTGTGTAAAATGGTGTGCTAGTGCAAGTATACAATGTCAACAAGTAATAAAGAGTAAGTGAGATCGCTCCCACGAGGAATTATGCTTAACTTTGAGAGTTTAATTTGATTAACAATTTAGTGAAGAAAGTAAATGCCACACAAGTTTTGGGTAACATAAACAATATTGAAAAGTAAGTGGGTAATGGAAATCGTTGATGAGAACAAGTCGAGATGCAATTAATTCAAAGAGCTTCATTAATATGCAATTAATGGTATGTTCAATGTCGCAAAGATTAGGTGTCCGCAAAGAATAAGACGTTATTCTCTCGAATACTTCACACTAGGTTTCCTTGCAAGAGTTTATCTCTAAACCCTAAAAGAAGTACCTCCTATGCCGCTGAGCACCTAGCAGTTGTTCACCTTATGGGTTATGCGTCCTATCTCTAGGGTTAAGCAAGGAACATCAAGATTTCTCGTTAATGTCCACTACCCATATTACCTTGTGAGATTAATTTACAAATCATCTCTAAATTTATAAATGTTATTTAGAATAGACGGCCAATCCTACTCTAAAATGGAAATATTGTCACACACATGGCAAAATGCACAACATTAAACATACTTCATTAATAACATAGAAAATCCACTACATCAGATCTAGCAATTAGCTCATATAACTTAAACAAAATAAAATAAGTCATATTACAAGATTCAAGGGAGAAATAGAGACTACTAAGAGAGAACAGTAGAGGAACTCCAATGGTGATAAAGGAGGTCTAATCCAGCTCTTCTAAGTAGAAATCCCCGAGAAAAATGCAATCTCAGTGATGCTACATCAATCGTCTCAGTAATGAAAATAGTTGATGAACTTGCACGCTAAGAAGGAGCTATCTCTAAACTTCCCTCTGACGGCTGAACCTCCTTAATGCGGAATAGAAACTTGCTTATATAGTGTCTCCTTGCACGCAACCCTAAAATGATCACTTTTGGGGAAATGCGTCCTAGGTTAAAGAGCAATTGTGAGAAATCCACATTAGGTCATATCTTTCCGTGCCTTACAGCTCTGACACCTGTCCTTTCCTTGATTTCCGCGTTTTGCGCATTTCCATGAGCTTTGTCTCTCATCTAGCGCATTTTCACTATTGGCAAGACGCACTGCTGTCGCAAAGACTTAAACAAAACACAATTAAAAGCACAAAAGGCATAAATATGCCCAATTCAAACCAATTCAATCCCGCACCATTATTCCTAGTCTAAACACCTAATTACATGATAATTCATACCACATGCTAGCTAATTCACCTAAAATCAAGCTTAGAAAGCAGGTAATAACCATCATAAATGATAGTTATCACACCCCCAAACTTGAACCGTTGCTTGTCCTCAATTAATGAATTAATTCCAAACACAGGCAAGCACAATTGTAAACAAGCAATCACAATTAATGAATTAATTCCAAAATGAAGCACAAGAAGAATCCAGCTGAGCATCAACTTTCAGATTTTTCACTCCAATGCATACCTTCTGAATAATGAGTTCCCCAACCTACTCCTGCTCAATAGTGTGTGTGTGTGTGTGACACTTAACTTAGTTCAGATCATAGCAAGGTTCAAGAGTTCGCTTACCTAAGACTTAGAGAGGTTTCTTTTGGGAATGCTAAAGATTTTTCAAAAGAAGTATGCACTAACAATTCAAACTCGTAAAGGGGTTGAGCATGATTAAGGACTTTGATGCAAAGAATCCGTAACTTTTAGGCCAGTTGCACTTATTCTATCATGACTTGATATTGTTGCAAGATTACAAACTCGTAATAACACTTTGTATGCATTTTTTGACTTTAATTTGTACCGCAATGCCCTTATTTGCTTGACTTTTTGATAGCATTTTGTTTTTCAGTTTTTTTATTGACTGGGCAATTACAGCACACTACATATTTACAGACTTTGGTGCTTTGCACCTACATCTGCATTTAAATTTAAACATCCTAAAAATATATGCACATAACCCAACATTGTTGCAAAGAATGGTTGCCGCAAAGATCGCAATCTTTCATGCTATGCCTTAATATATCTCAAAGAACCCCCAAACTTAATTAGTTTCTTATGCTGCCCTAAGCTTTTAGTAGAAATTTAGCAGTTCCATAGGTCTACCAACACTAGCCTAGTTTTAGATCATCTTTAATTCACTAAGTTCCTACCTAAGTTTAAGTTTAAGTGTAGAGAGCGTAAGTAAAATAGATCACTCATCAAACAGGGGCACTAATCACTCATTTTTCACCATATCATTACTAAGTTTTTGCTCAACTCTACTAATATTTGATTGCAAACAAACAGAGTACAAAGCCTATGTATAGCTCCCCCACACTAAGAACTCGTGCAAAGGTCCTCACCGCAAATAGACTAAGGGAAAACTACATGACAAAGAAAAACAAAACAAACACTAATAAGCACATAGTACTAAATATTACTGTTGAGTGCTAACACAGACAAGTCACAGGCTATGACGATTGCGCTTGGAGCGAAGAGCAAGTTAGGTTTCATTGATGGTTCAATCAAGAAACTGAAAGATGGTACTCCTAATCATGCTGCTTGGGTTCGGAGTAATCACATGACCACCTTTTGGCTTCTCAATTCCATTGCCAAGGAGCTTCATTGCAGCGTGATTTATGCAGATTCTCACTGCTATTTGGAAACAATTGAAGACATGTTTCGAGCAAAGCAACAGCCTCGCCTCTTCCAAACGAACAAAGAAATATTGAATTGCACACAAGGTACTCTTTCGCTTAGCTCTTATTTTAGCAAATTCAAGGGTTTAAGGGATTCTCTTGTTGAATTTACACCTCCCAATACTTGTACTTGTGGTGGTTCCACCGCTTTAGTATATTCTCTTGAGCGCCAACGTGTTATGATCTTCTTGATGGGCCTCAATGATTCGCTTAGTCACATTAGAGGCAAATCTTGCTAATGGAACCCATCCCGAACATTGACAAAGTCTTCTCTCATTATTCAAGAAGAAAAGCAGCAGAGAAGTTGGCCTCACTACCGCTAAGACCCCTTCTCAGTGACATTTGCCGTGAATGCTCGGCACAAAAGGAACCAACGTGATAGGCCCCAATGTTCCCATTGTGGGATGCTTGGACATATTAAAGAAAAATGCTTCAAGCTCCACGGTTTTCCGCTGGTTTCAAGAAGTCCAAGGCTAATCAATCTCAAGAAAAGGTGATGCAAGTTACTACTGGGAATTCAACTGACAATGCTATGACTACTCAACAATATAAAAAATTGATTGAGTTTATGCAAGCACAAATGGCAAAGGCATCCCTCTCACCTCAAGCTACCACCGAATTGGGTAAGTTGCGTAATTTTGCTCTCATTTGCAATTTCTGTGTGATTTTTGTAAATGGATTATTGATTTTGGGGCTACCGCCATATTTGCACCAATTTGTCTCTTTTTTCATCATACACAAAATTGCACAATACATTTGTCACTTTGCCTAATAATTTGAAAGTCCTTGTTGTTGCTTGTGGTCAAGTTGTCACCAACTCTTCTTTAACATTGCATAATGTTTTGTGCATCCCTAGTTTTCATGTAAACATCATCTCTTTGGGTTGCCTTTATCAAGATCCCAATTATCACTTATCTTTGATCGATAATGTGTTCTTGATTCGTAACAAACTCAAATAGGGGTGATTGGAAAGAGAGAGCATCATCATGGGCTCTATTTTTACATTGGTGCCGACTGCTTTCTTCCCATGTAATCATGTTTTTTTACAAATTCATGTAATTGCTGTTCCTCTTGTCAATCCTCGTGCCACTTTGGAATTGTAGGCTAGGGCACACCTCCGATCATGTGCTACAATCACTTTGTAAAGAACTTTCCATTTCTCAATCAATAAAATGCACAATTCCTCTTGCACTATTTGTCCACTTTCTAAAATGCATAGATTGTCTTTTGATTCTAACAACAATCATTGTGCCTTTCCATTTGATTTGGTTCATTGTGATGTGTGGGGACCTTTCACAAGCAAACTCTTGAAGGTCACCATTACTTCCTTACAATTGTGGATGATGCTTCAAGGTTCACTTGGGTCCATTTGATGAAGACTAAGTCCGAGGCCACATCTCTTATACAACACTTTTCAAGTTTGTGAAGACACAATTCAACAAATCCCTCAAAGCCATCCGGACAGATAATGCAAGAGAACTTGCCTCACTAGCTTCCTCCGTAATGAAGGTGCATTACATCGCCTTTCTTGTCCACACGCACTTCAACAAAATTCCGTGGTGGAAAGAAAGCACCAACATCTTCTCAATGTGGCTCGGGCATTATACTTTCACCAAAGGTGCCTCTCCAATTTTGGGGGATTGTGTTTCAACTTCAGTCCATATTATCAACAAAGCTTCCTTCTCTGGCCACTCAATGGTAAATCACCCTTTGAGCTTCTATACAACTCACCTCCCACTTATTCTAATCTCAGAGTATTTGGGTGTCTAGCTTTGCCTCCACTATTCCTCACAAAGACACAAGTTTACACCTCGTACACACCCTCGCATCTTTATGGGATACCCATTAGGAGTAAAAGGCTACAAACTTTTTGACCCTCCATCACAAAAATACATCATTTCCAGAGATGTGCAGTTTTATGAAACAACCTTCCCCTACCATAACATTGTCCATAACTCACCTTCTATAAATCCATTCTCTGAGACCATCCTTCCTCAGCC
This sequence comes from Oxytropis ochrocephala, assembly GCA_020916435.1. Classification (NCBI taxonomy): domain Eukaryota; kingdom Viridiplantae; phylum Streptophyta; class Magnoliopsida; order Fabales; family Fabaceae; genus Oxytropis; species Oxytropis ochrocephala. The sequence goes on from CM037091.1 coordinate 17,599,670, forward strand.
ACAAAATGACTCATCAGATACGTCTACACCCTCCCAAGAAACAACTTGCATTCCTTGTCCAATCCAAGACATTGATAACATCACACCTGCCTCCCATGATCATCCACCTGAAACAACTACTGTCACCCTCCAAGTTCTACTAATGTGCCAATTCCTGCTACTACCAATACTATTGAGCCTATTTCCACCATTAGAAAGTCTGGTAGAACTTCTAAACCACCTGCACACTTGGAGAATTATGAATGCAACAATATTACTTATCCCATACACTCTTACCTTACCTATGATCACCTTTCAGCCTCATACAAAACATTTATTCACAATATTTCTTCTGTCTTCGAACCTCTCCACTTCAATCAAGTCGTAAAGTATCCTGAATGGCAATTAGCTATGGCCACTGAATTGGCTGCTCTTGAAGCTAATAAAACATGGACTCTAATGCCTTTGCCTCCTGGAAAGAAAGTTGTGGGATGCAAGTGGGTGTACCGGGTAAAGTACAATGCTGATGGAAGTTTGGACAAATGCAAGGCTAGGTTGGTGGCTCAAGGCTTCACACAACAAGCATGTATTGATTTTCTCGGATACTTTCTCTCCCAAGCCAAGTTAACATCCTGTGAGGGTCCTTCTATCCTTGTTGCAAAATTCAATTGGAACATCCTCCAATTGGATATCAATAATGCATTCCTCAATGGGGATCTCTATGAGAAAGTTTACATGCATCTCCCTCTTGGCTATCCAAGTCAGGGGGAGCACACTGTCTGTAAATTGAATAAGTCTTTGTATGGACTTAGACAAGCCTCGAGGCAATGGTTTCAAAAGTTTAGTTCCACCATTATGGCCTTAGGATTCATGAAGAGTCAGGCCGATCATTCCTTATTTACCATGGGTCTCGTGCACATTTTGTTGCTTTATTGGTATATGTTGATGATATCATTGTAAGGTGACCTAGTAAAGAAAAGGTTGATGCAATTGAAACATCACATGTCATGAAACACTTTAAGCTAAAGATCATAGGAGATTTGAAGTATTTCCTAGGATTAGAGATAGTTAGATCAAGTAAAGGTATACACCTATGTCAAAGAAAGTATACTTTGCAACTATTTTATACCCTGAAAGTACATGAAAATACTTATAGGATGTAACATTATGAATTAAAAACAAAATTAAAAATTAATTCATAAATTAATTTTCAGAGCAAATTGAAGTTGTACTCAAGAAGTTAGCTTCCACAAAAGTATATATGCTTCTGACAAAATTGAAAGATGGAAGATGGAAGGAGAAAGAAGGAATAAGGAAGTAACAAAAATAGATTTGAAGGTGAGTGAGAACGGAAATAGGAAGGAGCAGTATGTATATGTATCACATTAAGTATCCTTTTGAAATTTAACTTGTAGACTTTGTTTTTACCATCTAGAAGTTAACTTCTGGATGCTATACATAGTTTGGCTATTAAAATTTGGATGGTAAAAAATAGTGTGAAAGTTATTTATGGTACGCAAAAAAAATAATTGTGGAAGTTAACTTCCAAATAGGGACATTTTGGATTGGGTCTGGTTTTCGGTTAAATCGATTGAATTACTCGGTCTGATTCGGTTTGAATTACCTTGAGTAAGGTAATACCCACAAATTTGTATGGGTATGAGTGTGGGTTCTAAAAAGGTCCACACGCCGAAACGATCGCGACAAAACCGTCTTGAAGCAACCATTTTCGTTTTTCACCGTTATCACAGGGTGAATGAAATTCACGAGAAAAAATACGACAAAACGTCGTTACGACCGCAACAGTCACGACACAATATCGTTACGGCCGCAACCACAACCACCAGCTCTATTTAACTCTGGATTACTAAACTATTCATATTTTCACTTTTTTTACGTTAGGCATTTTATAATAGTGGAAAAAAACATTAGTTTAAGTTACTATGCATTATATGATAGTACAAATAGTTTTATTAATACAAATAGCCCTAAACCATAAACCCAACCCCCCCCCCTCACCCACTTTATCCAATCTTCCAAATTTACCCCTAATCATTTTTTAAAAAAAAAAAAACAATGCATAAATTTCGGATTTATCTCACAATAGATAAATCTGGAAGTGATTTTTATCCGGATTTATCCTTAGGAGATAAATCCGGAACACAAAGTCACTTCCAGATCTATCTACTATAAGAAAAGATAAATCCGGGGAAAATTTCGATAAAAGGTAATCTGGGAATAAATGAAAAAGCCAAATTTACCCCTAATCATTTTTAAAAAAAAAAACAATGCATAAATTTCGGATTTATCTCACAATAGATAAATCTGGAAGTGATTTTTATCCGGATTTATCCTTAGGAGATAAATCCGGAACACAAAGTCACTTCCAGATCTATCTACTATAAGAAAAGATAAATCCGGGGAAAATTTCGATAAAAGGTAATCTGGGAATAAATGAAAAAGGGGGGTATGAGGTGCAGCTTGGGGGTACAAAAATCCTCAGCCATAGAATTAGTATAATGGGCCTATCTTTGTATTTTGTGGGCCTGACTTGACGTTGTGTCCATTTTGTTAGCCCATTCATTAGCTTCTGTTTTTGTTAGGGCTGTTGTTTTTCCCACACCCCCTCCTACTCAAAACACACCCTATAAGGGTGTGAAAAGACCAAAAGGTCAGCCAAAACATCTTTTTTTTCACGAAATTTCACCTGTTCGAACACGGGCCTTCGAACAGGTTCGAATGACATCGTTCGTGTGTGTTAAATCTTGACTTCACACCCTCTTGTGCGTAATTTCACCTGTTTCGAGCGCGGTCACGAACAAGCGCTCGCATGAGGTGTTCGAACACCCCTATTTTATTACAAAAATGGACTCTCACACCACATTCACCTTTTTTACTTGTTCGGTTGACCTCAACCGAATAGATTCGGTTGACCATCCCCGAATAGGTGAAAACACGCACTCCACTTAAGAAAGATTTTTAATATTTTGAGTTATGGGTGTGAAAGAGTAGAGGAGGTGTGGGAAAAGCAAACGCCTTTTGTTAGTTAGTTAAGTCAGTTAAACTTAAACTGAAGTTGTTGTAATCTCCATTGTAAAAGCTGAGTCAATCAATACATGTGAGTGTATTGTACAATGCGTGTGTGTTCAAGCTTGATGTTTGATAGAATTTTAATATTTCATCCATTGCCAATGATTGCATACCCATCCCTAACATAGCACACAATAACAGGAGAAACAAAGCATAAATTGGGAGATTCCCTGCACAAGTTTTATCATGATACCACAGCATCGAGGAATGGGAAAATTTTATACATGATAGTTTATGATTCCCTCAAAGTTATCATAAATCCTAAACGCCAAAATGGTGATAGATGGAAGTGAGCAATAAGTGTATGATGGTCATCTGCAAGCAAAAAAAAATGCCTACGTGAGAAGCAACACGGACAAAAAAAGCAAGAGACGGACGTTGGAAAATATAGTATTTTTTTTGTTACTATGTCATTGAGGCACATGATTCGGGCCGATTTCACGCGACTAATCTATACCGAGAACCTCGCTGACCGTGGTGTACACGGCTTTGTTTGGCCTCAGATGATTATTCTCTTCGAAAAGAGTTTTCGCCACACCCAAGTTTTGAACCCGTAACTTTAGGGTGAGATTCAAGTCCAATTACCATTCGTACCGATAATTGAGTACACAAGCCTAATTGAGTACGAAGGGATGGAGTATAGAAGAGGAATGTGGGAATCTCTAATCTTTCTTTAAGAAGGAAGTTTCAGATCAATAAGGAAAATGCTCAAACAAATTTCAATGAGGAGTCGACAAGCTTCCCTAGATTAGAGCTCTCACCTCCACTAATGACTTAGTGTTGTTATGTATATGTTTCTATTGACTATAAATTGGCAAGCTGTATTATTAAATTAAAACACATACAAACTTGTTGGAACCGATAATCACTCTCACAGTCAAGCATAGAAACTCAGTGCTCAATCACGCCATTGATGAGCACCTTAACAAGTTAGTTACACTCAACAGAAGAGAGAGAGAGAGAGAGTTTGTGGAGTAATCAATGTGATTCTCCAAAATGTATTATTCAGAGTGATTATACTGTGACTTATTACAAGCTTTTATATCAAGCTCAAAATGGCAAGATTGACTTTGGTAAGTCAAAGAAGAGTAAAAATAAACTGTAAAGCAGTAAAATAGAAATTATAGTTTAACTCAAGCTTGAATTATACTCAATACACCTCCTAATTCATGCTTGACAGACTTTTCATTCCTATGTTGCTCCTCAATTCTTCAAATCTCTTGATCTTCAAGGGCTTTGTTAGCAGGTCTGCATAATTGTCTTCTGATCTGCAGTATTCCAGCTTCAGGTTCTGCTTGGTCACTTGATCTCTCAAGAAATGAAACTTTGTCTCGATGTGCTTGCTACTTCCATGAGCAATAGGAAATTTTGCCAAATCTATTGCAGATTTATTGTCCACTAGCAGCTTCATTCCATTGCTCTTCTTCAACTTAAGCTCAGTTAGCAACATTTCTAGCCATTGAGCTTGACATGCTGCCATTGCAGCAGCAATATACTCGGCCTCACAAGATGAAAGTGCCACCACACTTTCTTTCTTTGAGCTCCAAGAGATTGGTGCTTCACCATGCATGAACACATAAGCAGCTGTGCTTTTCCTATCACCCTTATCCCCACACCAATCTGAATCAGAGAATCCATACACCTCCTGCATCTCTACACCAGTTCCCTTTGGATAGAACAAACCAAAATCAATTGTCCCTTCACATATCTTAGATTCTTTTAGTCGCTCCTAAGTGTGATACTCTAGGCTTCTCCATATATCTACTAGTCAAGCTTTACACTATATGTAATATCAGTATGCGTGTGTGGCATAGATGCCTCAAAGATCCCACCCATTGTTTATACAGAGTTGTATCTACACAGTTGTCCATCAGATCTCAGCAACTAGTTTCACTCGCAGATCACTCGGTGTAGCTGCAGAGTTACATTCAGCCAAGTTAAACCTCTTCAACAGGTCTCCAACATATTTCTTCTGATGTAGCAACATCCCTCCATCAACCATAGTGAATTCAATCCCAAGGAAATAGGTTAGAGCACCTAAATCAGACATCTCAAACTCACATCATAATCGTTTCTTAAACTGCTCCATTTTCATTTCACTTGCACCGCTAACAAAGATGTCATCCACATACAGGCACACAATCAAACAATGATCTGTATTAGACCCTCTAGCATATATTCCATGCTCATTTGTACACTTTACAAACTCTTGTTGAAGCATGAATAAGTCAATTCTCTTACTCCATGCTCTAGGGGCTTGTTTCAAGCCATAGAGAGCCTTTTTTCACTTTTGTATACCTTGTTGTTCTTCCCTTTCAACTCAAAACCAGGTGGTTGGCTCACATACACCTCCTCTTCTAGATATCCATTCAAGAAAGCTGATTTCACATCAAGTTGGTACATAGACCAATTATTGAACCTTGCTATAGCCACTATCATCCTTATTGTTTCTATTCTGGCTACAGGGGAGAACACATCATTGTAGTCGAACTGTGTCTCTCGCAGAAAGCCTCTTGCCACCAATCGTGCCTTATACTTGCCAATCTCACCATTTGGCTTCATTTTTGTTTTAAAAACCCACTTCACATCAATGAGTTTTCTCTGAGGAGGTAGATCAATTAATTGCCAGGTATCATTCTTCTCAATTGAATTCAATTCTTCTATCATAGCCTGTCTCCAATGAGGTTGCATAAGAGCCTGCTCACTGGCACATCGTTCTCGCTTCGCAGCGTAATCGCTCGCATCGTATCATCTAAATCATCATCAACAGCACTATCTGAGAAGACTACATAATTATTGTAGCGACCGAAAAATCCGAGTTAGGATTCTTCAAAGTTCGAAAGATGAATTCGCCACCAAATTTTAGTTTAAGGGCAAATTTGGAAAATCCCTTTGAATTCGGATAAGGGGCTAGGTTTAGGTTCGGGAGTCGTTTATGTGTGGGGAAGGTATTAGCACCCCGCAACATCCTTCAAGGAAGGCTACCTATTAATTAATTGTGTAAGAATAGTTAATTTAAAATACATTGAATTTTACCCTTTTTACAAATTAAGACTAAATAAAAGACTATGATAAATAGTTAGTTGTTTTGGTTATTTTTTGAGAAAGTAAGAAATGAATTATTAAAGAAACTTAAAAATGGTTTTATTAGTGTAATTGATGAGGTCGGCCGCCTCTCGCTCCTACATACCTTGGTGGGGATCAAATCACATGTAGTTCTTGATATAAAAAAATTTGTGTGTTTGGTGTTTTTTATTTATGAGAAAAAATGGTTTTGAGGAGTAATAAAAATAAATGAGGAAAATAATTATAACATAGTGGTTTGTAAATCAAGGGGGGGTGCAGCTTAGTATAAAAGATGTGTTGTATTATAGAATAAAAAGGTGTGCAATTCACAGATCTAATAATTTATTTACACAAAGGATTGCTATTAAGCATAGATCTAATTAGATCATATTTACAAAAGTATTTATTTACACTTAGGAATAGTTGAACGATTAGTTACAATATTAAATTAGTTTATGGAATAGGTTTAAGTTAAATTAGATCATGAATTGACATAGATCTAATTGCAAGACTTTTAAATAATGTAAGATAAACAAAAAGAAATCACATGAAAGGAAAATGGGGTTGAAACATCCTAACCATGCAACACAAAGATGCAGGAACCAAGCGGTGATATAGTGATGAAGGTGTCACGAGTTGATGATTTTGGTCGCGCTTGTTTTTCATCCGGTTTTTTGATCTTCCTCTTTACTCAAAGAACTTTGAAACTATGTTTCAATGGATTAGATTATGATTTTAAACCCCCTAATCCTTTTTAGGTGATTTTTGCATTGTTGTTTTTTTGACTCGAGGGTTGATCACATATTTATACCGTAAAATTAGGTCTTGACCATTAATGGATTGATTTACCCCCGATTTGATTTGTTTTCGTGATACTTGGAGAGGAAGATTAGGGTTTTAGGAGAGCTTGAAGATCCAAGTCCAATCTGTTAATTGAGCTAAAGCTTTTTGTATTTTTTTAATTTATTTTCGATTCCATTTTTTAGTATATTTTGTATTACTATTTTTTTTGCATTTTGGACCCTTTCTCGACTTTTAGACACCTATACATTGTAATAAAACTAAATTACATTTTTTCACATTTTTAGACTAAATATTGTCTAATTAAATAAACATATTAATTAAAAAAGGTGTCGGGTCAAATACAAAAGCTAAATCGGGCCGACTAAACAAACGCGCTAGAACGAGGCCCAAATGGAAGAAATAGGCCCGCTTAAGCAATAGATACTAAAAATTAAATTGGAACCACGCTCAAGGCCAAAACCATAATGAGAAGCCCAATCATGAGACAAACGACTCATGTAAGCTCCAATTAGATTCAATTAAGCCCCAATACCACAATCAATCAAGAATGCACTAAAAGATCGATCATTTGCGTGCATGCCTAGTTTAAACTAACGTGATTTCAAACTTTAATTGAACAAAATAATTGAAGTTGGCTTAAGCTAGAAAAACGAGACGCCGTTTCTCAAAATTCTCGTAATTGCGTGACCTCAAACGCCGAATTAAACTACTAAAACAAGAGGAAAAAAGAGAAAGGACAAAATCGGGGGTATAATAATCATTTAGCCTTTGAGGAGGTCAGATTCTCTTCTTGGTCTAGCTTGTTCCACACCTTCTTCAATATTTCTAGGTTCTACATCATTTTCTGCAGACTCCAGAATCATTGTTACTGGCTCATCTATGGTGGTAGAATTTTCCCAATTCCAGCTCTGTGCTTCATCAAATTTAACATCCTTGCTAATAACCACCTTGTTTCTCCTAGATCAAACAACTTGTATGCTCCTGTACTGTGATAACCTAGCATCACCATTTCTTGGCCTTTATCATCAAGCTTCCTCCTCATTTGATCAGGCACATGCCTGTAGCAAACTGAGCCAAACACTCTGAAGTGTTTCACACTTGGTATTTCACCAGACCATGCTTCTTCAGGAGTGATTCTTTCTAATCTCTTGGTTGGGCTCCTATTAAGAACATAGCCGCAGAGATACCGCCTCTCTCCCTAAAATGATTAGGCATCTTCCTACTATTCAACATGCTCCTAACCATATTTAGAACTGCTTCTATTTCTCCTTTCTCGCAGCTTCCATTTTGTTGTGGAGTGTAAGGTGTCAGTAATTTCATGTCTAATCCCCTCCTTCTCACTGTAATTCTTTGAACTCGGTGGAGGTGTATTCTCCACCTCCATCGCTTCTCAATCTAAATTCAACAACTATTTTCCTTTTCAATCATGATCTTAAATCTTTTGAACACATCAAATACCTCACTCTTCTTACTTTATCGATATATTCACATTTTTCTAGTGTAGTCATCAATGAAAGAAACAAAGTAATTGTTACCTCCTAAAGTCTTCACTTCAAAAGGTCCACACACATCCGAATGGATTGCTTCCAACTTCCTTGATGATCTTGTCTTCACCTCGCATTGTAAGAATTCTGGTTTGCTTTGACTCACAAAGATTGTTCACAGACTTCACCGCGGCAAAATTTTTAATTTTGGGCAAACCATATACCATTTCTTGAGTTTCCAAGTCCTTCAAGTCTCTCAAGTTCAGTGACTAAACCTCTCATGCCACATCCAATTCTCTCCTTCTACTACAGCCTTCAAACATTCATTCTTTACTATGCTCATCCCAATCTTGAATGTCATGTTCTTGCTCAGAGGAGCTCAACACTTCCTTGCTCGTTGCATCAAAAACAGCTTAATTTCTACTTCCATTATAACAGAGAATTCCTTCTCTAGCAATTGACCAAGACTAATCAAATTGCTCTTCAAATGAGGAACAAACAGAACATCAAGAATGATGCACACACTTCCATCATCTCTACTAATCCTTACACTACCAATACCTTCTTCGATTTTACAACTATGTTATCACCAAACCTAATTGATCTCTTCACACTTTCATCTAGGTTTCAGGAACCAAGCCCTGCTTTCCACTCATATGATTTGAACAACCCGTGGTCAAAATACCACATCGTTCTTATTCCAACTTCCCCTTTCCCTTCTTCGAAGTTCTAGCCAAGAAAGCGTTTCTCAACTGCTTTTTCAACTATTTTATCTTTCTCCTTTCCACTTGTTCTCTCGTTAATCCTAGATTCATTTGCCTCTAACGAACCTTGTAATTCCTCGCTTTCATAGTTTCTAGGTTCTTAGATTGTTCAATTGCAAATACTACATAGTCGAATTTAGAGTGAGAGTTCGAATTACCTTTTCCACCTTCTTCTCTCGACGGAAATCGCTTTCACCGCTGGTGCGCATTTGATTCGTTAGCGTAGTTTATTTGTTAAAGTATTTCGCGACGAGTCCTTCTCTCCCATCCGAATCAACTCAGATTCCTCCGCAGTTGTTCGCAACTTCACTTTCTTCAATGTTGCATCACCGAGTATGCCTTTGTCAACGCTGGCCCCACGCTTCTTTCAAGTTTCGCATCGAGATATTTTCTCAAACGCTTCGCATCTATGCATTGATGAATTAGGAACAAGGCTTTTGCTATCTTTCTTCGTTGCTCGCGAAGTGCATCGCCGTCGGTAGCCACCACGCCATTACGCACAATCTCAAGCACGCCCCGTAAATAAACACAACCTTCATCCGAATAATCCATCGATCATAGTTCTTTCCATCAAGCACCGTAACTTTGTAGGAAATTGGCCGTTGTTACGCTGCACCGCCATCGCCGCCGCGGAGGATCGATCTCAAACTAGCTCGATGCCAATCTCGTTGGAACCGATAATCACTCACACTCTGCCACGTAAACTCTGCTCAATCACGCCATTGATGAGCACCTTCACAAGTTAGTTACACTCAATAGAAGAGAGAGAGAGAGAGAGAGAGAGAGAGAGAGAGAGAGTTTGTGGAGTAATCAATGTGATTCTCCAAAATGTATTATTCAGAGTGATTATACTGTGACTTATTATAAGCTTTTATATCAAGCTCAAAATAGCAAGATTAACTTTGTAAGTCAAAGAAGAGTAAAATAAACCGTAAAGCAAAGAAACTTATAGATTGATATTGACCCGATGTCGATAGGTCGAGGCCTCAAGTGATAGTTGAAGTTGTAGTCACAACGCCGCACAATGGTGCTTTGGTATCTACTATAAATACTCCAATGCTTAAATCAATATTAGCATAGAGAGTTTTAATCTTTGTACCTCCCTTAGACCCCATACCCCTTTGACCCAAACTTCCAAATTTGCCCTTACTAAAAACAAAAGCGTTGATTCATCTCATTTTTACTGATTCATCACCCATTGATGTTTCCGAGTCAAATAAAAGGCTACGGATTCATCACCCATTGATGTTTTCGTAAATTCGTTGAAGGAAGTAGTTTAGTGACTACGGATTTATCATGGGGAGATAAACTGTAGTCTATTTTTCTAGCGCTTTTTCAAGAACTACGATTTATCAAGTGGGAGATAAACTGTAGTGTTTTATTTTTTTGGTTTTCTTGTTTTTTGCTTTCTTTTTCTTCCAACACATCGTAGAATGGAGAGATTATGGATTATGGATTGTATCATTGATTGAATTGACGTAGAATACACAATCGTAGAATTATGGATTTCTTGTTTTTCTTGATTGAATTGACGTGGTAGAATACACTATCATATAGATTATGGATTATCATTGATTGGTTTTCTTGTTTTTTGCTTTTTACATATTCAGATTATGGATTGTATCATTGATTGAATTGACGTAGAATACACTCGTAGAAGGAGAGATATATTTGACTCCGATTTATGTTAACCACATAAACCAGAAATAAGATTTAACACTCCGATTTATGTAGTTAACATAAATCCTAAAACCTTCAAACAGCCTTACGAATTCATCAACAACTCAACAACCGGGAAAATTCAAAAAAACACTACGGATTTAGCGCTTTGTGATGAATCCTTAAAACACGTAAATTTTAGACTGATCCGATTTTTTTGTCAAATGACAGTGGTATTTTAAGATAAAATCAGATTATGCAGATGGAGGCCAAGGAGGGGGCATGAAAATTAATACCCTAGCATAGAGTGTGAGGTAAGCATTAAAAATGTATCTGATAGCAATGAGGGCTTTTTTTCGCACTCTCCTTCTCTCCTACACCCCATAACCCTATTAAACCCAAAATACTGCTTTTTAAAATGGATTACTTTGTGTAATTCTGTCTTCAAATGGTATTTTGATTGATTTCTTCAGAACCTAAATACCCTCTTATTTTGAACCGAATTACCTTTTTAGAGGTAATTCAAATTTTTAATTTTTTTTAAAAGTTTGTATATTAAATTAAAATTTACACTGCTTTATTTTTAAAAATACGATACTAACGATTTACGATTTAAATAACAATACGTTAATCGTGGCACAATCACAAACAGAGAAAATTGTGTCTATTTCGAGAGTCCAAACCCCATTTTACGCAGCGCTTAACGATTTACATCACCTTTGAAACTCAAAGAAAAAATAACAAACGAAGGCGCAACGGAGGGTGATTTTAGCAAGAAGTCACCCGATCATTTATCGCTACCCCACTATGGCGTATAATAATCGCGGTTCGCATTCACCATGGATGATGAAGAACAACGATGACGCTCGAGTAATGATGGACCGCTTTGACATATTTCAGACAAAGTGAGTCTTATTCACCAGATGTCAAAACCGTAAGGACCGCTGCTGCCGAGGTCCTTCGGACGCCTCCAACCACCATCTCACTAATTTCTACCGCCTTTTCATTTTCTTTGTTGCCGTGTTTTGTTGTTTCCGCTCGTAACTTTCTATGTATTATTTCGCTTCGCCATCAAAAACGCCTTTAATTAATTTTAATTTATTTTTAATTAATTTTATTTTTTTGTGGGGTTTAGGTTTTCCTAATTACCAAAACCGAGGTAATTCCGATTCATTATTTATGAACCGGAATTACCTCGCTTTTGGCAATTCTAAAACCACAAACTTCCCACCGGATTTACTCTCTCTAAGTGTAATTCAAATTTTCACTATTGTCGCGCGCGCATTTTTGTCCGAAATGATATTTATGGAGGTGAGAGTGATAACGAGAAGAGTGTAAAAAAAGCCAAGAATGAGGGTTTTTGTTTTTGTACCCCCTCCTTCCCTATCACACCCCCATAATCCCAAAATGCCAATAACACCCCGTGTTTTTAAAAAAAAAAAAAAATAATTTTCGGAATTACCTCAAAATAAGGTAATTGGGCTCAAAAATTTAAATTTCTGAATTACCTCTAAAAAGGTATTCTGCTCAAAATTAAATTTCTAATTACCTCTAAAAAGGTAATTCTAAATTTGTAATTTTTTTTTTTAAAAGTTTGTATTTTTGGTCTTAAGATTTAAACGCTGCTTTATTGGAAATATGATACTTAACGATTTACGCATTTAATAACAATACGCCAAAATATATAAAATGACCAACATAAAATAGGAGTACAAATACAACTATGGCCCAAAATGTCTAAAAATGATCAAAATAAGACGTGAAGTAGGTGAATAAGCGACATCTAGGCATCCCTGCCAATCCAGACGCTGCAAATGCTATATATATACGATTTGTTTTAATTTTTATTACTAAAAGGCTACTAAAAATAGTCAAAACTACTCTAAAAATATAAAAACACCACTAAAAATCTAACAAAACCAAAATAGGTTATACAAATTTTTAAGATTTTTGAGACTATGAAAATTAAAAATCGTAAAAATAAACGATGGAATTTGGGATTTTGAGGTCTGTTGTCCCATAAGAAGTTTCTTCTATGAGTCTTGATTCTTGATTTATTTCGCTTAATTACTGTGGTTTCATTACGATCCAAAGAGTATGTTGTCCTAAAACCGATTTTTTAATTTAAATTATTCGCTCAAATAAAAAAATTAATTTGAATTAATTTTAAATAGGTAATCTGTTCATTAATGTGAACCTAATTACATTTCATTTTCGAGGTAATTCAAAATCTTTTCAATTACATTGCAGAACCAAATTCCATTATTTTTTGAGGTAATTCCAAATTTTTAGAGGAATTCCAAATTAATTTTTTTTTTTAACAAAACCACGTAATTTTTGTAAATTTTCGCAGATTTTCATTCATTCGATATTACGTGTGTGTGCAGAGTGAATGAGGGGGTATGACAACAAATTGCCAGCAATGAGGGTCAGGGCTATTTATAAGTGACGAGAGGGTCACTTTATGATGTGAAACCATTAGGAATGTGTACCCACAAGCCTTTAGTTGGCTCACTTATAGTATCAGATCCTACTCACTCGTCACCGATGAACTTTGAGGAATGTGTACCCACAAGATTGAGCCTTACAAAGAAAAGAAGATAGACTGAAGTTGGAAATCGATGTAAATTTATTATATTTTTTTAGTTTCGTCCCAATAAATCATCATCGCTTTTCACATATTAGTCTTCATTGAATGATGACGTGTCATGGTTGTGTTGACATTGCAATGAATGACATGGAAAAGTCACGTGGAAATACTGGCGTGTCCCATCAATACCACGTGTCAACGTCATTCAATGTGGTGTTGATATGTGGCACTGTAATTTTTTGATCAGATAATTAACATTGAGGACCAATTAATATGAACTGTTTTTGGCTCTGTAGATAGGGAGTCTGATTTTTTTGGCCTTTTGTTTTCGCATTCTCATTCCCTCCCACACCCCCATAATCTAAAAATTCCAATAATACCCCCGCTTTTTAAAAAAAAAAAAAAAATTTAATTTTTCGAATTACCTCAAAATAAGGTAATTCCGGTTCAAAAATAATTGATAATTTCGAATTACCTTTAAAACAGTATTTCCTGCTCATAAACATAAATTTCTAATTACCTCTAAAAAAGGTAATTCAAATTTTTAGTTTTTTATTAATTTTTTAAACTTTGTATATTGAATTAATATTTAAACGCTGCTATATTTTGGAACTATGATACTTAATCTGCCATTTATTTAAATAACAATACGCCAAAATATATAAAATGAGCAACATAAAAAATAATATAATGTACAAATACAACTACTACGGGTCCAAAATGTTTAACAACGATCGAAAAATAAGCACGCTGTTGGGTGAACGGCGACATCTAAGGCATCCCGGTCAATGCACCGCTTACTCTGCACTCCTCCTCATATGTCTTCTCGGGACAAAGCAAAGTTCTCGGCGATATGGTGGATCCCGAGCCGGCCGTGGCTCGCTCGCTCCGGTCCGCACCGAGTAAGACGCACCGTTACCCGATCGCACGCAAGGAAGGTAATCGGGATCGCACTCGCCGTGGTAGCCCGCCAATCTACTAGCCCGCCAAAATGTCCGCGCTCGAACTGGAGCATATCAAGAATCCCTCGATGATCCTCGCCCGCAGTAGGAGCATTACCCAAATGGGTGCTCTAGTGGATCCTCTCAGAGTAGCTCGAATCGCTAACGCACTGCGTCTGGGCATGTAGGAACACCGCCATCGCCCAAAGCAACCACTACGGCAAATGATATGTTCGACAAAGGAACATACCGCTCGTGGTCATCATAAGAGCGGTGAGATGACATCCCCTACCGCAGAGCATCTATCCGCGCCTCTAAAGTCCACCAACTCGACATTATCCGCCTTCGTTTTTCACCGTGGCACGTGGTCGATGCAAGGGCCCTAGCTAACACTTTCCGACCAACGATCGTGGGAAAGTGCTCGTGAGATCCAAAGATCAAATAGTTAAATTAAAAATAATCGCTTATTAATATATGTTAAATTTAATTAAAAGTTTTAAATTAAAAAAATAAATAAATGATTACCCGAGGAGTTGTCGAGTATCCGCTAACCGCTTGGTCGTGATAAAAGACCGCTGCCACCGGTGTGTGTGAGGCAAGAGCAGTTGAATATACCCCAAGACCATCGCCACACCAAGATCTCGGCGTATACATCCACCTCATCGCACTAATGTGTGACTCTTGTCACCGTAATGGTGGTGCCTATCGTGAAGAGCATGTAGCACCGCGGTACCGCCATAAGCACCTCTGCGCATGTTCGCCTTGTAGCGCCTCTCACACGGTGAGATCCTCGACACACGCCCCTCGTTATCCCTAAGCCTCCTCGGACACAAGAACTGATCCATGCCCAAACGATCCACGCCCATGGAAGAGCTCTCAACTGCACTAAAATCGCCTGCGGGTCCAACGGGTGCCATCCAAAGGGCAAGTGGAGCAAGACGGCCACATCATCCAAGGTGATCGGCCATCTCCCAAAGCGGCATGTGGAATGAACAGTTCCCGGATGCCACTCTCCACAAAAGCGTATATCAACTCATGGTTGATTCCTCATAGTGTGTGATGTCCAACTCGTAAAGCTTAGCCACACGCAACTGCTCTACCCGTGGGTGGTGCTCAGAGGTCTAATCCTGTAGAAAACTTCGCCGAGATATACAACCTTCGCCTTCCGAGGTAATAAAAATTAAAATTAAACCATACGTTATTAAAAATAAGTAATTAATTGTTGTTAAGTAAAATTAAAAAAAAATTAAAATTAAACCATACGCTATCTATCCAGGACGCCGCAGCGCGATCCCGTTGTATAATCAATGGTGGGTGATCCACACCGGGCGTGCCGAACCTCCTCCTCCCCTCAACCTCCTCCCCGAACCTCCTCCTCCTCCTCCTCCCGATGCCGACCCTCATCCTCCCGCTTCCTCCCAAGCCTCCCAACCGCCATGTGATACATCTCGGGTGCCCTGGTGCCGTATATGGTACTCATAATCGCTGCAGGTCTTCTATCCGCCGCTTCATACCGGGCCGAGGTCAGCCGAGGCCGAGGCTCGTGCTCAACCATCTCTACCACTCGCACGCCTCTCGCTGCTCTCGACGCCGTAGGCATGCCGTGCCACTCGGAGCCTCGTAAAGTGTCCGGAGAAGGAGTATCGCATTACCGCCCCCGCAATACCGTGCTCGCCGCCTACCGCGCGGTGCCGCCTCCGAAGACTCTCGCCGCTTCTACGTTGTCCGATCGCTCACCGCCACTGCTAAAAAAATAAATGTAATTAGAAAATATTTAAAAATTAAAAAAAAATTGGGATTTTGATTACTAGGTATTCCGAAGAATTTTTTGAATACTGTATGAGGTAATCTCTGTCGTAATTTAACCTAATTACCTCCTTCGAGGTATTTCAAATTTTTCTAATTACCTAGTAATTCAAAATCCCTTCAATTTACTTACTTTTTCAAATTATGTTTCAGGAAATGTGAAATGTGACAACATAAAACCTAAAAATGTCATATTTAAATAACCAGCCTCTCTCTAACTAGAATTTTTCACGATTGCAATGCTAATATTACATATCCGAATATATCAAAGAGTAGCTCCTGTGGGATGGGGCAACATAATATACAACTTGTATCAATACAAGTTATTTTGATAATAAAAAAATACAAAGAAACACAAGTATATTGGAAATACATAAGCATAAATGCTCCTATAGCCATCTTCAACACAAGCTTCAACTAGCCGTGCTTCTTAGCTTTCCTCTTTCCATAATATTCTCAAGTAAAATAACCACAATATATTGGGTGAGACAACTTGTCTCGATGAGAGCTTTACCGTGACCCCTAGCCACACTCATGAGCCAATTAAAATCATATATACAAAGAAGTTAGTACTTATCGGATCTCTTAGCAATTCTATTATATGAATTGCCGAAACATAAAACATAGACACAAAGAAGTTAATACTTACTGGATCTCTTAGCAATTCTATTATATGAATTGTCAAACATGGTAATCCAAGAATGAATTACAATAAAGTTTTATTAATTTTAGTACACCACCAACAACCTAAAAGAAGCATGGGTGGACCCCGGTCATAGCCAATAAGTGTACAACTCTCAAAGGCGGAATAATCTTTTTAACATTGGGGCCTAGGGCGGGGCTCATGACCGCCTCCCTAGCATACTAACACATAGAGGTCGTCACCTCAACTCGATATATTTATATATCGTAACATATAACGGATAGAGCATATCATTTTCCGTAAGCATTATTTCAATTCCATTTAATTTATAATTATAGGTCTCATGGATAGGTTTAGATGATTTATAATCATCCCTAGCCAAAACATAAAAATAGAACATTTCGTTCGGTTTATTTTCCAAGACATAAGTCCACACACGTTCACTAGTTCGGTTTTTGAAATAATAATAATATTAATCGTTATTTCAAAACCACTTTGAATTTGTATCAAAATTTCTAACAAAATTTCGCAAGAGTTTCCTCCGTAATACGGACATCCCAAAATAATATTTACGAAAAACCGATCCGAGACATCATTTTATTCCAAAATCATTAATTTCATTACATATACAAAATTCTACGGTTTTCCAATAGATTTGAAAATTCAACCGATTCACACCCAACTCTAAAACACATCCAAACAAACAATATTCCACATAATCCGGTCCAAACATATCAATTCAAAAATCAAAGCATTATGGTTTCGTTTTAAATTTTCAAACACGCGTCATTTTCGTAAAATAGCGTTTTGACTCTAAAATTCTCGAAACTTCGAAATTTGAAAATCATTCAAACATAGTTCAAAAACGATGTTTAAAATTCCTAAGCGAGTAAAACTCACCTATCGTGATGAAAATCACTTAACAACCGAAAACTCTCCAAGCTCGATCGACACATAACACACGAACATGCTTCGGATCCGCTCCAAACCGGGAAAGAACACTCCACATCGGTTGTTGAGCTTCCAATCATCAATTCCAAGCTTCAATTTCGCTTAGATCCATAAATCCCCAATTTTGAGCTTCAAAACCCATTAATGGCAAAACGAAAACGGAAAGAAATTAGAGTGTGAAAGTGGTACCAATAGATAGAGGACGAAAAATGGAAGAAAACGAGCTATAAATCCTCTTACAGGTGCTACGTGGAGGAGATCCTCCTCCTTCCTTTCTTCTTCTCCTCGCCATTCCTTTCTTCACTCTCTCTCTCGGTCTCCATTCTCTCTCTCTGTTTTCACGTTTTTCTTTCTTCTTTCTTTCTTATTCTTTCCTTATTTAATTCCTTTCCTTCTTTCTTTTTCTTATTTTATTCATTTCTTATCTCTCTCTCTCTCTTCCGTTCCCTTCTTTCCTTATTTCTTTCTTAATTTTATCACAAGTGTGGAATGAGAGAGTATTTTGGATACTTTTGATGTCTCTGAGATCATTTTGGGTGAGTGGCATAAATACTAAAATAGCCTTAGAGTACTAATTTCCACTCGCTTATGCACTTAAATTATTTTCTAGCAAATTTTAAATTGCTTTCAGAATAATCTCATATCCGAAACTTGATTTATTATTTATTCGGATAATAAATCACTCATTAATTTCTTAATTTGAAATTAACTAAATTAGGGATATTCACAATCACTAACTTGAAAAAAATTTTGTCCTCAAAATTTGACAAACATACTTCAAGAGAATATATACGGATATCTAATCCGCATATCGCCCCTCTAATTCCCAAATAGCTCCTCGGACCGAAAAACCATTACAAACTCCTTAAACAATTGTAATTGTTCTCGTCCCAAGCATTTCTCTTCATGACCTAAGATATGACTTAGATTTGGTTAAGGTTGAAATGACGAATTAGTCAAAGATCAATCGTTTCTAACTCCACAGTTGACTGGGATTAGAAGGTCTTTCCTCAATTAGGATACAGGAAATACTTCCTTTAAATTGAACAATGCCCAAGATAAAACTATACAATACTCCACTAGTACAATACACTCGAGAAGAACAGAGTTTCTTCACGCAATGCTCTACCGGTAATAATGGTTGATGTAACTCTTACAATACAGGATCATCAGATCCAACTCTCGTGGTCTACTCCTATTGTCAACATAACCCTTTTTGTCGACTCAGAGCTATCTTCAGTTTTTTTTTTTTTTTTTTTTTCACTATATACACAGAATTTGCCCATTACAAATCATGAGTTAAATAATTCTCCTCATGAGGCTTCTCTTACATGGGTGCACAACTACCTCTTGTTGATTCAAAGACCAAACACATACTAAACCCTTTCCAAGGCGTCATTGTAAATTTAGAAATCGAGGATGGATTCGGAAGAATAAAGATTGAAATGAAGTCAATCCTCATACAACTCTAAAAATTATTCCTCACAATCGAAATCCCATTCAACGCCGACCTTTACAAGTTAACCGAATGAGTGAAATAACTATCGTGAGAATCTTCCGATAGACCTATTATACAAATCAATTAGTTCCAATAACTCCTTACTAGAATTTTATCGCCATAACAGATTGGATACCACATATCCTTGACATTTTACTTCAAACCTCCGAAATCGCACTTCAGAGGTTTAGCCCATCACTTCTTTACTCGAAGTATATTCAGACAATGCGGAGATGTAAGTCACGATCCACATGGTCTTAATGTATACCAAAATGTTATCGGAAAATTTCAACAACAAATCTAAATACGGGTGAAAAACTTGGTTCATGTAATCCATGAATACCGTAGGAACATTAGTTAGACCAGAAGAGCATCACTACTCACTCGCAATGTCCATATCTAGTATAGAAAATCTGTCTTGAATATCTAAGTCCTAACTTTTAATTAAAAATAACCCGACTTTAGACCACACTTTGAAATCACCGCTTCACCTTCAAGCTAAACAACTAAGCATAGATTCTTATTCTTAACCATAACTTTATCCAACTGGAGGTAATTTATACCCGACCTCCTCGCTCCCATCTTTTCTTTCCAACAAGTGACACAGCGCACTCCCAACTTGTGGGAAAACTAGGTAACATCACGTTCCGATTTCTTGGAAATATTGCACTATTAGAACTTGGGTTAAACTCATACCATCGAGTTCATGACTATCTCACAAATGGGTAACGGTTTTGTAAAAAATTTCTTGGAAACATTTGAATGTGAAATAATCTTCCCACTTACCCATAGGAGTTTGTTTCTTTGTTAACCCGACATACTAATGAGACGTATTTTCACCTTGTGACTCGGCCTTTGAATCTCAATTCCTAAATCCGGATATTTTCACACACCGACGGCCTTTCGTAACCTATAAGTCGGATGACTATTCCAACCAATCATTCCCTTGAATCTGAAATCTACCATTCATTCACTTAGAATCCATCAACAATGGTGATACAAGGACGCACTCCATCCCAAATATCAAAATGTTCTTTAGATTAGGGACTATTAATAATATTATACCAATGTTACTAACTCAAGAACTAATCACGAAGAGTTGCAAATCTAACTTGTGAACCAAAATTTCATGCATTACACATGGATTACGGATCAAAGTCCTTTGACTTTATTTCATTGAATATAGACGAGTAATTTCCGAACTAGCCACTTTCCAATCAAAACAACATTTCTTGATCGATCCATTTGGAATAGCATAGTCTTAAGTTACATTTTTTGTAGTTAAAGCTTCGTTAAAAGTACCATAAATACTCCTCATACTCTCCTTCAAATTTGCAAAGACCGCATAGCTTCCGTTATAACTATTATATACTTCAAAGAAATTTCATCATCATGGTCCTTGTGGTCATTAACTAAGGTATGGATCATATGTCAAACAACTTTTCTCAAGCCAACCATTCTCTTGAATGGAGTCTAATACTCAAATACTCAAGCATAAAAGAATCTAACCACATAGATCCCTCGCTTGATACATAACCGCTTTCCTAGTTAAGTAGGACTTTCTCTAAGCGGAACGTTTATGTTTGGATTCATCACGAAATCAAACCAGTTATTATACTCATCAAAGAACTAATCAAAATAGAAGGATTCTTCTACGGAATCAAACGGGCACAAGATAATGCTTCCAACATTGATTCCGAGAACAATTCTCACCA